>CAUYQV010056510.1:0-19227 GCA_963574575.1 Galagoides demidoff | reverse complement strand
GCAGCTTCCTAAGTAGCTGGGACTACAGGCACCTGCCACAGTGCCCAGCTATTTTTTGTTGTTGTTGTTGTTGTTGCTATTGTTCTTTAGCAGGCCGGCTGGGTTCAAACCCTCTAGTCTCAGTGTATGTGGGCAGTGCCCTACCCACTGGCCTATGGGCACCACCAAGGAAGGTACTGTTTTTATCAACAATCAAGTTACTTGGCCAAAATGAAAAAACTAGCAACAAGCTGAGAATGAAGCCCAAATAGACTAGCTACTCCAGGATCAGAATTCTTAACCACTGCTTCTCAAATATATTTTTTTTTTTTTTTTTTTGCAGTTTTTGGCCAGGGCTAGTTTTGAACCTGCCACCTCCAGCATATGAGGCTGGCACCCTACTCCTTTGAGCCACAGGTGCCGCCCTTCTCAAATGTATTATTTTATTTTATTTTTTAGTTTTTTATTTTTTTGAGACAGAGTCTCACTGTCACCTTTGATAGAGTGCTGTGGAGTCACAACTCACAGCAACCTCAGACTCTTGGTCTTAAACAATTCTCTTGCCTCAGCCTCCCAAGTAGCTGGGACTGCAGGCACCCGCTACAATGCCCAGCTATTTTTTTGTTGTTGTTGCAGTTGTCATTGTTGTTTACCAGGCCCAGGCTAGGTTGAATCTGCCAGCCCTGGTGTATGTGACTGGCACCCTAACCACTGGGCTACAGGTGCTGAGCCTCAAATACATTTTTAAAAAATTTGTATATATAAAAAATAATTTTAAAGAGTCAAGAAAAAGTGATCATATGGACTTCACATAAAATTGAGTCCTGCCAAATGTGGCAGACTTCTCAGCAATGAGGCCTTCAAATAGCTAGTTGATCATCATTGAAATTGTGCTTATCTAAATAATTTTGTTGGCTTAATTACATGTGGAAGATAAGTGAAAATGGAATATACTCAAACACCATAGCAAGCAATAAGAGCTTAAGAAAATTTAGAGATACTGAAGGTTAAATGTATTATGTGTAGCTGGCAAAGCTATAGATAAACTATCTTTTCTATGGCAATTAGAAATGGAATGATAAAGGCTTTGGGGCCGACTCTAAACATGAGAAAGTGTCTTAAATAGCTAAGTCTCTTCAAATAAAGCCTGTAACAGAAAATCAATAAATTATGTTTTACAATATAATTAAGTTCTTTTGACTACCCACAGATTGGTCTTTTTCTTCATACAAAAATATAGTAATGCTGGGCAGTGCCTGTGGCTCAGTGAGTAGGGTGCCGACCCCATATACTGAGGGTAGCGGGTTCAAACCTGGTCCTGGCCAAACTGCAACAAAAAGATAGCATTGTGGTGGGTGCCTGTTGTCCCAGCTACTCGGGAGGTTGAGGCAAGAGAATTGGCTAAGCCCAAGAGCTGGAGGTTGCCGTGAGCTGTGATACCATAGGACTTTACCAAGGGAGACAAGGTGAGACTCTGTCTCTAAAAAAAAAAAGAAAGAAAAAAATACAGTAATGCCATTGAATTTAATGAGTATGTGATATATAGTTTTAGAGATAAGTCATATTAAAATTTTAAACCAATTGAGTTTCTGATTCTATTCATATAAATCTTTTTGTAACTTTCATAGAAGATGACTTTGGCTATATTTTTTTATTCCTAGAATATAAGTTATTTTATTTTGCTATGTTGAAAAAAAGGTAGACCTAAGAAAATGAAATAAATGACAATAATTAATCATATAACATTGTTTCATTACAGTGGATGAATATATTGCAATTGCAAAGGAGAAGCATGGCTATAATGTGGAACAGGTATGTAGAGAAACATTTTAATACTAAGACTCCTCTCAATATTTATCAGATCCACAGAGTATTTCATGATAGTTTGTGTGTTAAAAAGTGCCTAAGTTTGACCAACTTAATAGATACCACAAAAGTCCTACAAAATCTGATTTTTCAACATTAAGGACTTCACTTTATAAACATTAATCATATTAAGGGTTTGAACATTTTTCTTTTAATGCCTCTGTTTCTTTTTTTTTTTTAATTTTTATTTATTTATTTATTTTTTGAGACAGAGCCTCAAGCTGTCCCCCTGGGCAGAGAGCTATGGCATCACAGCTCACAGCAATCTCCAACTCCTGGGCTCAAGCGAGTCTCCTGCCTCAGTCTCCTAAGTAGCTGGGACCACAGGCGCCCGCCACAATGCCCAGCTATTTTTTGGTTGCAGCCATCATTGTTGTTTGGCAGGCCCAGGCTGGATTTAAACTTGCCACCTTAGGTGTATGTGGCTGGCGCCTTAGCCACTTGAGCCACAGGTGCTGAGCCAATGCCTCTGTTTCTTATTCTACTTTTGAGTTTTGAAAGTTTCTGGAAGCCTTCAGTTATTACTCTGCCAAATGCTTATCAAATGAAAAGTAGGTTTTTGGTGCATTTTGGGATAAATACACATGGATAGGATTTTTTTTTGAGACAGTTTTACTTTGTGTCCTCGGTAGAGTGTCATGGTATCTTACCTCACAACAACCTCAAACTCTTGGGCGCAGGTAATCCTCTTGCCTCAGCCTCCCAAGTAGGGGGACTATGGGCCCTGCCATAACCCTGGCTATTTTTTTTTAGAGACAGAGTCTCACTTTATCACCCTCGATAAAGTGCCATGGCAGCATCACACAGCTCACAGCAACCTCCAACTCCTGGGCTTAGGTGATTCTCTTGCCTCAGCCTCCCGAGTAGCTGGGACTACAGGCACTTGCCACAACGCCCGGCTGTTTTTTTGTTGCAGTTTGGCCGGGGCCAGGTTTGAACTCACCACCCTTGGTATATGGGGCTGGCGCCCTACTCACTGAGCCAGAGGCACCACCCAGCCCTGGCTATTTTTACAGACTGGGTGTTGCTCTTGCTCAGGCTGGTGTTAAACTCTTGAGCTCAAGTGATCCACCCGCCTTGGCCTCCCCAGAGTGCTAAGATGACAGGTGTGAACCACCATGCTTAGCTGCCTATGTTGTTTTTAACCCTTCCCTTTATGTTTAATATTTGTTTGAGCAAGTTAGACCTTTAAAATGTGATTGCACATATATTCATCTTCTTATTTTAAACAGCTGTTATTAAAGTACAGAAATTAATGAGTCATTATTTAAACAGTTGGTGACCCAGGTGGAGTATAATCCTAGCTAACACCTGTGAGGCTGAGACAGGAACATCTCTTGAGCTCAGGAGTCAAGACCACCCTGAGTAAGAGTGAGATCCCCATTACTACCCAAAGTAGAAAAAATTAGCCAAACTTGATGGTGCAGACACCTGTAGTCCAGCTACTTGGAAGGTTGAGGCAGGAGATTGTGTTGAGCCCAAGAAATTGAGGTTGACGTGAGCTGTGATGATACCACTACACTAGCCCAGGAGACAGAATAAAAGTCTGTCTCCAAAAAAAAAAAAAAACTGTAAAATATGCATTTAAAAAAAATTATTAAAGTTGCAGTGGAGGTAATTTTATATCTTGGAATTGTTTAGTCTGTGATATATTTGTAAAAGGTTAAAACTTGGGCTGGGCATGGTGGCTCATGCCTGTAATTCTAGCACTCTAGGAGCCTGAGGCGGGTGGTTTACTTGAGCTCATGAGTTTGAGACTAGCCTGAGCAAAAAAGCAAGAACCCCGTCTCTACTAAAAATGGAAAAACTGAGACAAGAGGATCTCTTGAGCCCAAGAGTTGGAGGTTGCTGTGAGCTATGATGTTACGGTACTCTACCCAAGGTGACAGTTTGAGACTCTGCCTTAAAAAAAAAAAAAAAGTTAAAACTTGAATTTCTCTTTGCTAAGTTCCAACTGTGTTTCTGGTTTTGTGGTGTAATTGATAGTTTTATTCAAGTATTAGTTCCCTGATATTTTCCTTTTAGCATACTTTTTCTACATATTGACAAATTAATAAATGTGGTCAAAAGTTTTGGTATAATCCTAAGGACCTGCTTTGGTAATTATAGTCACTTTCATCAGCTCACTGTTTTTCTTAGATTCTGTAACAAAGATAGTTTGTAAGAACATTCACTGTTCTGAGGCCTTGATTTAAAAGAAGTAATAAACGAGGTCTGCTAACTGGGCACCCCTGATTAAAAGTCCAAAACTGTAAATGTATCTTTAGTTGAAGTAAGAGGCTTAAGATTTTAATCTAAATTTGTGTTTAACTTTAAGTGTGGTGGAACATAAGTTCATTAAAACCAAAGGGTAATGATTTCTCTTCAAAGGCACTTGGCATGTTGTTCTGGCATAAGCATAACATTGAGAAGTCCCTTGCTGATCTTCCTAATTTCACACCTTTTCCGGATGAGTGGACAGTGGAAGATAAAGTCCTATTTGAACAGGCCTTTAGTTTTCATGGGAAGAGCTTTCACAGGATTCAGCAAATGGTACAGTAATTTTGGTCTTACTATGATTCATATTATTAAATACTTTCTAATTATTAAATGTAAAAATATTTAAAATTTAATTTTAATATTAAAACATTTTGAAGCAGGAATATTTGCACTACAGTCCTACTTTCTACATGATAGTCATAGGCTAGCTCATTCTAGTAGTTTGTATTTTGACTTAAATATATGTGTAATAGAGTTATTAAATGTTTGTTATGCCAGGAAAAGGCATAATTTCAACTTTATTTTTAAATGTCTCCCTTTTTCTTTTTTTTTTTTTAGAGACGGAGTCTCACTGTGTCACCCTTGGTAGAGTGCGTGGTGTCACAGCTCACAGCAACCTCCAGCTCTTGGGCTTAGGTGATTCTCTTGTCTCAGCCTCTCAGCCTCCCGAGTAGCTGGGACTATTGGCACCCACCTCAATGCCCGCTATTTTTTTGTTGCAGTTTGGCTGGGGCCGGGTTTGAACTCACCACCCTCGGTATATGGGGCCAGCACCCTACTCACTGAGCCACAAGTGCTGCCAAAATACTTCCCTTTTTCACAATAGGATTTTGTTTTCTAATTTCTCTTTTTGGGGATATGAAAGCCTGTTTTTAAAAATTCCATATTATTTCAATGTTGTCCATATGCTGCTTTTTTTTTTTTTGAGACAGAGCCTCAAGCTATCCCCCTGGGTTGAGTGCCGTTGCATCACAGCTCACGGCAACCTCCAACTCCTGGGCTCAAGTGAGTCTCCTGCCTTAGCCTCCCAAGTAGTTGGGACCACAGGTGCCTGCCACAATGCCTGGCTATTTTTTGGTTGCAACCGTCATTGTTGTTTTGGTCGACTCAGGCTGGATTCAAACCTGCCACCTTAGGTGTATGTGGCTGGCACCTTAGCCACTTGAGCCACAGGTGCCAAGTCTGCTTTTTTTTTTTTTT
Source organism: Galagoides demidoff (assembly GCA_963574575.1). Classification (NCBI taxonomy): domain Eukaryota; kingdom Metazoa; phylum Chordata; class Mammalia; order Primates; family Galagidae; genus Galagoides; species Galagoides demidoff. The sequence continues at coordinate 13,923 of CAUYQV010056510.1, read as the reverse complement.
TTTGAAGAGGAAAACTGCTGTATAATTCTTAAATTTTTAGAATTATATCAAAATCATATAAACCTGAGAAATTGCTGCATTAAACTATTTTAATGAGTAGATAAAAATTAGATAATGGGCTCAGCACCTGTGGCTCAAACGGCTAAGATACCAGCCACATACACCTGAGCTGGCCGGTTTGAATCCAGCCCGGGCTTCAAACAAGAATGACGGCTGGTGTTGTGGCAGGCACCTGTAGTCCCAGCTACTTGGAAGGTGGAGGCAGGAGAATAGCTTGAGCCCAGGAGTTGGAGGTTGCTGTAGGCTGTGATGCCATAGCTCTCTACCCAGGGTGACAGCTTGAGGCTCTATCTCAAAAAAATAAATAAATAAATAAAAATTAGATAATGTTCTGCAGATATGTCTAGGCATCTTCCATACTCAAAGAGAAACTTTTGGATGGGGAATTTGTATCTTTGCTTGTATTACTATAACAGATCAGTACATGATCAGTAGTTGTTTTGATACTCAGAGACTTTATTTGGTGACTTAAAACTTGTTTTCATTATTTGCCAATTGAAGACTTGGATTTAAAAAATTCATTTAAGGGCTCAGCGCCTATAGCACAGTAGTTATGGCACCAGCCACATACACCAAGGCTGGCAGGTTCACACCTGGCCTGTGCCAGCTAAAACAACAATGACAACTGCAACAAAAAATAGCCGGGCATTGTAGTGGGCACCTATAGTCCCAGCTACTTGGGAGGCTGAGGCAAGAGAATTGCATAAGCCTAAGAGTTTGAGGTTGCTGTGAGCTGTGACACCCTGGCACTCTACCAAGGGTGACATAGTGAGACTCTGTCTCAAAAAAAAAAAAAAAATTGGGCGGAGCGTGTGGCTCAAAGGAGTAGGGCACTGGCCCATATGCTGGAGGTGGTGGGTTCAAACCCAGCCCCTGGCCAAAAACTGCAAAAAAAAAAAGAGTTGACTAGCTCTCTTGGAAACATTTTGCCAAATGAAAGAAAGCAGACAGAAAAGGTCACATATTGTATTGTTTCCTATGTGTGAAATGTCCAGAATAGGCAAAGCCATAGAGACAGAACGTAGATTAGTAGTTGCCAGGGACTGGGGGAAGGGAAGAATAGGGAGTAACTGCTAAGAGAGTAGAATTTCTTTGTGAGGTTATGAAAATGTTCTGGAATTAGAAGTAGTGATTATACAACTTAATGAGTTTACTAAAAATCACAAAATTGTATGCTTAAAGTAGTATATTTTGTATTATGTGATTATATCTGAAATTCCGATTTACAGAGGTAAAAAAACAATTGAGTAGGTCTTTAGGGAAAACAGGAGGTCAAATGCTAACATGGTTGTGCTGGGGACTTCTGGGGACATTCTCTATAAATTTGTTTGTGACATTCTCCCCTTCCCTTAAGAACAAATAGGAGAATTAATATAGAAATACTGGCTCAGGACCTGTAGCACCTGTGGCTAGGGTGCCAGCCACATACACCAGAGCTGGTGGGTTCGAATCCAGCCCAGGCCCACCAAACAACAATGACAACTACAACCAAAAAAAAAAAAAATGGCCAGGCGTTGTGGTGGGTACCTGTGGTCCCAGCTACTTGGGAGGCGGAGGCAAGAGAATCGCTTAAGCCCAAGAGTACAAGGTTACTGTGAGCTACGACACCATGGCACTTTACCCAGAGTGACAGCTTGAGACCCTGTCTAAAAAAAAAAAATAAAAATGCTAGTGAAATTGGTGTTGGGGGATACTGTGACTACAACAGTAGTTTTTAGTTGTATAATTCATAAAGGTACTCATGAAATATTTTTTATTTATGCCTTTATTAATTATCATAGATAACACAAAATGTGTTCTCTTGTTATCCACAATGAATTAGTTTTGAATTAGATTTGCCAATATTAACATGACTTTTTTTTTAAAGCTTCCAGATAAAACAATTGCAAGTCTTGTAAAATACTACTATTCTTGGAAAAAAACTCGCTCTAGGACAAGTTTGATGGATCGTCAGGCTCGTAAATTAGCCAATAGACATAATCAGGGCGACAGGTAGGTTGAACATCGTTATATGTATAGGGTGTTAGGGACACTGCACTGGATTATTTATATTTTCTAAGGCAGAAAATTATCACAACACATTGTAAATATTTCTTATCCTTAAATTCATGTTTCTAATCTGACAGGAAGAGCTGAATAATCAGAAGTTTTAATAGTAAGAACTCTTTTCAACTCTTAACAATAATCACAGATGCTTCTGTTTAATATTGATCTATTTGATACATATATTTAAATATATTAAAAAATATATTCTGTGGAATATGGTGTTTTCACAGTTACCGTTAACTGAAGTCCCAATATTTGTAGCTATATCTTTCTGGTATAGTATAAAATCTTTTTTTTTCCCCTCTCATTTTTGTCTACCTTTAGTCTCCAACTGAAGAATTGAAATTATAAGTGTTATATTAAAGTGTATGTACTGTCTTTCTGAAATGACATATTTTTTAAATCCCTTTCCCACTGAGTCTCTACTTTTGAGCTAGAAGTACTTGTAAAAACAATCTGTTTACTTAATAGGATGAATATTTCTTTCTTTGGTTTTTTTTTTTTTTGTTTATAGAATAAATATTTCTAAACACTACAGAAATTAAAATTAAAAGTTCATCTTCCCAAGGACAGCTTTTGTTCTGTTAAAGAGTATCTAGTAAAATTATTAGAATGTATATTACAGATTAATAAGAGCAGTAGAATAGAATAAAAAGAAAGGAATTAAGTTTACTAATCTTTGTTTCTTCTCAGTGATGATGATGTGGAAGAAACACACCCAATGGATGGGAATGATAGTGATTATGATCCCAAAAAAGAAGCCAAAAAAGAGGTAATCATAGTCATTATAAGTGATTGTAATTGCTCTACAAATCCACTAAAGAAGAATGAATACTATTTAATATTAAGAAAAACTTTTTTGGACTGGACGTGGTGGCTCACATCTATAATCCTAGCACTCTGGGAGGCCGAGGAGGGTGGATTACCTCAGCTCACAGATTCCAGACCAGTCTTAAGCCAGAGTGAAACCTCATCTCTAAAAATAGCCATGCATTATGGTGGGCATCTGTAGTTCTAGCTATATGGGAGGCTGAGGCAAGAAAATTGCTTGAGTCCAAGAGTTTGAGGTTGCAGTGAGTTGTGATGCCATGACACTACTGAGGGCAACAATATAAAAAAAAAAAAAAAGGGAAAGCTCTTTTATGTAATGGCTTAGAGGACAGCAAATGTCATACCTGCAACCATAGTTCTCCAGTTGTTTTAGTAATTTTGGGGTTATTTCATCTACTTAGAAGTGTAAATCCCCTGCCACAATCCCTAGTCTTTAATCCATGGAAAATAAAACCACCCTTAAATGATAAAGTATTAAGTATAAAATTAAGCTTTCTGATTTTGATGCTCATTTCTTCTTGAAAACACTTTGTTTGGTCCATGGTATAGCAAATTGGTCAGGTGTTCAGACAACGACAGTGAAAGTGGAAAGCTGCCTGAAAGGAAGAGATGAAACTAGAGATTTCCAACTAGAAAAGCACTTATTTGATGCTATCCTCAATAAGATGATAATAATGATGACTTAAAATCCTTAAGAAAAGGCAAAAATTGCATCACACCTGTGGCTCAGTGAGTAGGGCGCTGGCCTCATATACCGAGGGTGGTGGTTTGAACCCAGCCCCAGCCATACTGTGACAAAAAATAGCCAGGTGTCGTGGCAGGCGCCTGTAGTCCCAGCTACTTGGGAGGCTGAGGCAGGAGAATCACCTACGCCCAAGAGCTAGAGGTTGCTGTGAGCTATGACAGTATGGCACTCTTACAATAAAGTAGGACTCTGTCTCAAAAAAAGAAAAGGCAGAGTTAATATACATGCTCTGCTTAATAAGGCAAGAAATCACATAATTGTAAAAAAGAAATAGTCAAAATGTTGATGCATAAATTTACAAGGTACAGGCAGCTGGGAAATAGTGAACATTGAAATTAAGACAGTAGATTTGAGTTTGTTTAAAGAATATATTCCACGGTTACCTTAGTAACTGAAGTCCCAATATTTGGTAGGAATATGACCTCATCCAATTTAAATCTTTTTTTCTTTCTTTTAATTGTTTTTTTACACACACCCTCACCTCCACCCCCATTCTTAAGAAATTCAGTATCATGCCCTTTCTGGCCCATATCATCACCTTAAGCTCCTCCATCAAGGGCAGTTGTTAAATGCTACTCTCAGGAATCTCTGAGATTCCTTGTTTTTTTTTTTTTTTTTTTTTTTTTTTTAAGACAGAGTCTCACTTTGTCACCTTTGGTAGAGTGCTGTGGCATCATAGCTCACAGCAACCTTACACTCCTGGGCTCAAACAATTCTCTTGCTTCAGCCTCCTTTTTTGGCGGCTGTTTTTATAGACAGGGTCTCACTCTAGCTCAGGCAGGTCTCAAACTCGTGAGCTCAGGCAATCCGACTGCCTTGGTCTTCCAGAGTGCTGGGATTATAGGCATGAGCCACCGCACCCAGCCTCAGACAGATTCCTTGATCTTTTTTCATTTTCTCCCTCAAGTCTGCCTTGTCTTTTCCTGATTTCGCAGATCAGTGATCAACTACAATGATCAACTAGTTGAATAGTTTTCCTCCTATTTCCCCATTTTTTTTTTAATTTTTAATTTCTCTATTCTGCTATTCCTTCCCTAACTCTGTAAACCCCAGTACTGGATCAATTGCTAATCTTGGTCTGAGAGGCACAGCAGGAGAAAATGACACAATTATGTAAATTGTTGCTACTGTAAAATGTTTCCAATTTCAGTGTAGTCCTTAGTGTCTCTCAATTTTTTTTTTTTTTTGAGACAGAGTTTCACTATGTCACCCTCAGTAAAGTACAGTGGCATCACAGCTCATAGCAACCTCAAACTGTTGGGCATAAGATAACTGGGACTATAGGTACCCGCCACACACTCATCCATTTTTTTGTTGTAGTTGTCGTTGTTTAGCAGGCCCAGGCCAGGTTTGAACCTACCTGCCTTGGTGTGTGTGGCCGGTGCCCTAACCACTGAGCTATGAGTGCCAAGTCTGCCTCTCAGTTTTTAACCTCTAAGTCTCAGTTTTATTCTTGGTAATATGAAAATAATAGGATTATTTTGAGAATCAAAGAGGTAATATGTATAAAAGTATTTAATTAAAGTACCTAGGACATAGAAATTTTGAACATAAGTTGCGATTATTTTGTTATCTGTTTTAAACTTGCATCCCTTTCTACCAGTTACCTTCTCCTCCACCTCACAAAACACTTGGCAGATAACTTCACCGTCACAGAGAAAATATCAGGAAGAAGTTGCCTTAAATTCTACCCCTTTCCTTAGCCTTAGTTCTACCATACTGTATTTTCTGTCATAGTGTATTTGTATGTGATAGCCTTTATTGGTAAGTGCAAGTCTTGACATCAGTCAGATGTTTGTAACTTGGATACTGCCTGTACTTTGTACATAATATTACACTTACTGTGTTTTGCTCACCACATCTTAACCTGTGGTCTTGGGGCCATTTCTAGCCTTCTGGATACTTGAGTGTGGCCTTTTGAATGAAGCCAAATTTCACAAAAGAAATCCTTTTAATAAAGTCCTTTATTAAGGAGTTTGTTCTGTAAAATTTGGATTTGATCAAGGGCTGCACTTGAAGATCTGAAGGACCATATGTGGCCTTGAGGCCACACGTTTCCTACTCCTAAAGCTATTCATTTGTATCCCCTAGCACTTGCAGAGTATCTGGTATATGGCAGCTATTTTTTGTTTTTTTGTTTTTTTTTTTTTGAGACAGAGCCTCAAGCTGTCCACCTGGGTAGAATGCTGTGACATCACAGCTCACAGCAACCTCCAACTCCTGGGCTCACGTGAGTCTCCTGCCTCAGCCTCCCAAGCAGCTGGGACTACAGGCGCCCACCACAACGCCTGGCTATTTTTTAGTTGCAGCTGTCATTGTTTGGCGGGCCCGGGCTAGATTCAAACCCGCCACCTTAGGTGTATGTGGCTTAGCCACCTGAGCCACAGGCGCCGAGCCAGCTATTTTGAATCAATAGTTTTGTGCCTGAAAACCTCTCAGTAAGAAGGGGCCTTTCTCTTGTTTTGTACAATTACACTTCTTATTTAATTTTGTCTGTCCCTTCATATCTACTCTGGGACTTTTTCCATCAGGAGAAAGAGAAGTTGTTCCTTTTCTTTCTCATGTTTCTAATCTTTTCATTACATCCCAAAAGTATGTTCAGGCCTTCCATGTCAAAGGAACATCTACTGGCTCAATGCCCATAGCACAGTGGTTATGGCACCAGGCCTCCTAAACAACGACAACTGCAAAAAAAAGTAGCTGGCCATCATGGCGGGTGCCTATAGTCGCAGTTACTTGGGAGGCTGAGGCAGGAGAATCACTTAAGCCCAAGAGTTTGAGGTTGCTGTGAGCTATGACACCACAGGACTCTACTGAGGGCGACATAGTGAGACTGTCTCAAAAAAAAAAAAAAAAAAGATCTACCCTAGAAAAAATAATCATGTTCCTTGGCACTACTTCACTTTTTTTTTTTTTTTGTCACTCTGTAGAGTCCTGTGCTGTCATAGCTCACAGCAACCTCAGACTCCTGCGCTTAAGTAATTTTCTTGCCTCAGCCTCCCAAGTAGCTGGGACCGCAGGCGCCCACAACAACGCTGGCTATTTTTTGGTTGCAGCCGTCAATGTTATTTGGCGGGCCTGGGCTGGATTCGAACCCGCCACTTTAGCCACAGGAGCCAAGCCTGTCTTTGACTTTTGTAACACTAGCTTCCAGTTCCTTTCTACTTTTTAAACCTCTCTGTATCAATTTTAGTGATTTTTTTTCTCAGCCTGTTTATTTTATCACTATTGTTTTTAATTCTGTCCCTCCAAAAAACTGAAAATTTTCCTCTTTAGTCTTCTTTGTGACTGGCTTATTTTCTCATTCCTATCGGAATTGTCATAACTTGTTTTTTTATCTTATCTCCATGCCTCCAGATTTTCCACACAACCCTTTCAGTCCATTGGCTACGCTGTTGCCAAAGCATTTTTTTAAAGACCAATTTACTACTTGCAACTCTTCCATAGCTTTATCTGTAAGATAAAATACAAACTATCTACTGAGACATTCCCTAGCCCTCCCCACACATTTCAAATTATTAGTAGTTTCAGATGTATCGGTAGTTCCTTGGTTTTTGTCCTACATAGTTATATTGGTCCCTTTTTTCTGGACTCCGCCATCCCCCAGTCTGCCTCGGAAATTCTTCACAACATTTTCTGAAATGTTCTTGTATCTTATCTTAAATTGACACCCTCATTTTTCCTTAAATCTGTTGCTGTACTCATCATTTCCCCTCCCATCCCTGGGTGTTGAGCTCTCTAAGAATTATGTCTTGGGGCGGTGCCTGTGGCTCAAGGACTAGGGTGCCGGTCCCATATACCAGAGGTGGCGGGTTCAAAACCTGGCCCTGGCCAAAAAACTGCAATAACAACAAAATAAATAAATAAATTGAATATTGTACTCCGGACGGCACCTGTGGCTCAAAAGAGTAGGGCACCAGCCCCACATACTGGAGGTGGCCGGTTTAAGCCCAGCCCTGGCCAAAAACTGCAAAAAAAACCCCAAAGAATTATGTCTTAACCTATGTTTTTACTCACAGGACTAAATCATTAAAATCACTAAAGTATTCACTAAAATCATTATAATGAGTGAGAATACATGTTATACTTTTTTGAGACAGAGTCTCCCTATGTCGCCCTCACAGCTCACAGTAACCCCAAACTCTTGGGCTTAAGTGATTCTCTTGCCTCAGCTTCCCAAGTAGTTGGGACTATAGGTGCCTGCCACAACGCCCAGCTATTTTTAGAGATGGGGTCTCACTTTTGCTTAGGCTCGTCTAAAATTCCTGAGCTCGGGCAATCCTCCCACTTCAGCCTCCCAAGTGCTAGGATTACAGGTGTGAGCCACTGTGCAGGGCCTCATGTTATACATTTTAATCTACGGTACAAATACGAGGTCAGGAATTTATTTTTTATGCATTAATTGTTTTCATCAGAAAAAAGATTTTTTCCTTTTTCCCAAAATTGCACCAATATAAAGCAGAGCTCTAGTTGATGTGAGCGTGTTGTGTAGGTGTTAGCAGTACCGTCCCAACTATGCGTTCATTGGACAGTAGTGCAAACCACAGAAAAGGATGGTTAAAGATCAAGAATTTAGTTACCTAAAACATAAATGTATGTGGAATACCGTTTTGCCCACCTATGCAAGATAATGCTTATTTGTTCTTTTTGTTTGCCCGGAATCTTCTTCTATTAGCAAATAATATGAGGGAACATAAGTTAAAAAGTGTTAAGAGGGTGCCATAGAGGTGTGGTCTGGGACTAGCACTGTGTGTTAGTAGCTTCATTCAGTTCTCTGCTTTTTCACAAATGATAGGGACACCAGGCAGGGAAAGATATTACATTATGCCTTCAACACACATCATTATAGCTGCTTGTGCATGTTGTTAGCATACTATGTAGAAGGTTCTTAACTTACAAATTGTGAACTACCGAGTAAGTATTATACAGTTTAAAGAATAATACTAGTAATAAGCCAAACACTAGAATATCCTTCACTGAGCCGAAGAAATAGAGAAGTCTTATGTGTTTCCTCAATTGCTTATCCCTCCCTTTTCTCCAGAGGGAACTCGTATACTAAAATGTATTATTCACTTTTTTGGGTAGTTTTATCACATGTATGTGTATTTCTGAATAATTATTCATTTAGTTTTTCTCATTTCAGACTTCACAAAGTGGAGTCATTATATATATTGTTCAGTACTTTCTGTTGTTTTGTGATTTATTTTCATTGCTATATTATACTGTTCCATTGTATACATATAGCACAGCTGACCTACTTTCCTATAAATGAATGTAATTTAAAATTTTTTACCATGAACAGTGCTGGTATGAACTTGTCCTGGATACATATATACTACATATAAGAGTTCCTTTGGGACAATAGTTTATAGCCAGGTTTAGCATTACCTCAGTAAGGACTAGTTAGAAATTGTGGAGTTTTTTATTTTTACAGTGATTGTAGGGGATCTCTTATTGAGTGGGCAGGAGAAAGATGACAACTGTACTGAAATGCACAGCACATTGTTCTAACAAATGCCACAGTGACTTATTGAGTTATAATGCCCCAGGATTATTTGAAGTAAAGTTACTATATTTTAGAGTATAGATGTGTTCAACTCACCTAGGTAATACCAAATTCTATTTTTTTTTCCTTTGAGACAAAGTCTCACTTTGTCGCTCTCAGTAGTGGTGTGGCATCACAGCTCACAGCAACCTCCCAACTCCTGGGCTTAAGCAATTTTCTTGCCTCAGCCTCCCAAGTAGCTGGGACTACAGGCATCCGCCACAACACCCAGCTATTTTGTTGCAGTTGCCACTGCTGTTTTAGCTGGCTGGGGCCAAGTTCGAACCTGCCCCCCTTAGTATATGGAGCCAGTGCCCTACCCACTGAGCCACAGGCACCACCCACTAAATTCTTTTCTGTAGTTGCTATTCCTCCACTGGACTATGAGAATAGTCATTGTCTACTTCCTTGCTCATACTCAATATGATCAGACTTTTATTTGTCACCCAGAATGGTGTGTGATGGCATGATCATGGCTAACAGCAACCTCCCAACTCACAGGCTCAAGTAATCTTCCTGGCTCAGCCTCCCAAGTAGGTGTGGCCACAGGCTTGCACCACCACACCCAGCTAATTTTTGAAAATAATTTTGTGGAGACAGGATCTGGTGGTGTTGCCCAGGCTAATCTTGAATTCCAGCCTCAGGTAATATTTCCTGCCTCATCCTCCCAAAGTGGTGGGATTGCAGATGTGAACCATTGCACCAGACCTGATCAGACTTTTAAAATGTTAAAGTTAGGGTTGGAATGTTAAAGTCAGGGTTGGGTGTGGTGGTTCACACCTATAATCCTAGCACTTTGGGAGGCTGAGGTAGGTGGCTTGCCGGAGCTCAGGAGTTTAAGACCAGTCTGAGCAAGAGTAAGACTCCATCTCTAAAAATAGTCGGGTGTTGTGGTGGGTGCTTGTAGTCTCAACTACTTGGGAGGCTGAGGCAAGAGGATCCCATGTGCCTAAGAGTTTGAGTTTGCTGTGAGCTATGATACTTAGGCACTCTACCAAGGGCAACAAAGTGAGTCTCTGTGTCAAAAAAATAAATACAATTTAAAATCTGGCAATGTGAGATGTGTTCTCAATTTAATTCATTAAGGCTTGGCCCTTGTAGCTCAGTGGCTAGGGCACCACGTACACCAGAGCTGGTGGGTTCAAGTCCAGCCTGGGGCATTGTGGTGGGCATTGGTAGTCCCAGCTACTTGGGAGGCTGAGACAAGAGACTCACTTAAGCCTAAGAGTTTGAGGTTGTGGTGAGTTGTGATGTATTGGCATTCTACATAGGGTGACATAGTGAGACTCTGTCTCAAAAAAAAAAAATTCACTAGATTATTAATAAGGGTGAACATTTTTCCATCTGTTGATTGGCTATTAATGTTTTTTTTTAAGTTTGGTTTGTGTGTGTGTATATATATGTATATATAAAAGTTTTGTTTGTGTATATATATTTATGTATGTATATATAAAAATATTTTTGGAGACAGAGTTTTAAGTTGTCACCCTTGGTAAAGTGCTGTGGCATCACAGCTCACAACAACCTCAAACTCTTGGGCTTAAGCAATTTTCTTTCCTCCGTCTCCCAAGTAGCTGGGACTACAGGTGTCATCCACAACACCTAGCTATTTTTTCGTTATAGTTGTCGTTGTTTGGCAGGCCTGGGCTGAATTCAAACCCACCAGCTCTGGTATATGTGGTTGGCGCCTTAGCTGCTGAGCTACAGGTGCCGAGCCTGGTTTATATATTTTTAACCTGCTTTTCTATCGGATGTTTTTTTTTTGAAGGCAGAACATATAATTTTTTTGTTGTTATTGTCATTGAATTATTTATTTATTTTGAAGTAGAATCTCAGTCACCCTGGTTACGGTGCTGTGGTATTATAGCTCCCAGCAACTTCAAATTCGGTGGGCTGAAGTAATCCTCTTGGCTCAGCCAGGATCCTAAGTAGCTGGTACTGCAGGCACCTGCCACAATACCCAGCTTTTTTTTTTTTTTTCTATTTTTAGTAGAGAGGCAGTCTTACTCTTGTTTAGGCTGTCTCAAATTCCTAAGCTCAGGCAGTCCTTCAGTCTTGGCCTCCCAGAGTGCTAGAATTAGAGGCATGAGCCAGTGTACCTAGCCTTATATATTCTGGGTACTAGTCCTAACTAAATGTGTTACAGAATCATTTAGCAGTTTGTGGTTTATCTTTTTTCTTTCTTTTCTTTTCTTTTTTTTTTTTTTTGAGACAGAGCCTCAAGTTGTCACCCTGGGTAGAGTGCTGTGGCATCACAGCTCACAGCAACCTCCAACTCCTGGGCTCAAGTGAGTCTTCTGCCTCAGCCTCTCAAGTAGCTGGGACCACAGGCGCCTGCCACAATGCCGGGCTATTGTTTTTTTGGTTGTAGCTGTCATGGTTGTTTGGTGGGCCTGGGCTGAATTTGAACCTCCAGCTCATGTGTATGTGGCTGGCGCCTTAGCCTCTTGAGCCACAGGCGCTGAGCCTATCTTTTTTCTTTCTATAGTCTTAGGTAAACTGTTGTTTGGTCGGAAGTGTGTAAATTTTCCAGTTTCACTATTTTTTAATATTTTCTTTTGAAAGTTTTTCATTTTACATTTAAGACCTTTATCTAGCAGTAGTTTTATTCTTATTGTAAGATAGAGATCCATATTTACTTATTTATTAATTAATATGGGAGTGACTCTAACTTTTTCAGTGGACCTGCGATATGAGCTTTATCATATATAAGGCTCCTGTCTACTCCCGTTGTTGGTTAAATATCCCTGGTTAATCCCACACTGTCTCAATTACTTATAATAATCATTGCTAGCTCCTAGGGCATATTCAACAAGTTGGTGGTTCTTTTTTTGGCCGGGGCTGGGTTTGAACCTGCCACCTCGGACATATGGAGCCGGTGCCCTACTTTGAGCTACAGGCGCTGCCAAGTTGGTGGTTCTTAAGGAGGGTGCACCTTTAGCTGTTCTTGGGTCTTTGCTCTTTAAGCTTGTCACATTATTAGAGCAGCCCTTCTTGATCTTCTGTTGAATCCATGTATAAATTAAGGAGAAATGAAATCTTTATTTGTAAATTATTTTGGATTTCCTATGTAATGGTTTGTATTATCTGAAAAAAATAGCAATTTTGTATCTTTTCGATCTTTATACTTCTTATTTCTTTTCTTTCTTTCTTTTTTTTTTTTTTTTTTGTGACAGGACCTCAAGCTATCACCCTGGGCAGAGTGCTGTGGCATCACAGCTCACAGCAACCTCCAACTCCTGGGCTCAAGTGAGTCTCCTGCCTGGCTTGCCTGCCACAACGCCTGGCTATTTTTTGGTTGCAGCCATCATTGTTGTTTGGCGGGCCTGGGCTGGATTTGAACATGCCACCTTAGGTGTATGTGGCTGGTGCCTTAGCCACTTGAGCCACAGGCGTTGAGCCAAGTTTTTCTATTTTTAGTAGAGATTGCGTCTCGCTCTTGCTCGGGCTGGTCTTTAACCCCTAAGATCAAACAATCCACCACCTCCGCTTTTCCTATGCTAGGATTACAGGCGTGAGCCATCACTCCCGGCTGCTTTTACTTTTTTTCTTGTCTCCACTCAGGACCTAAAGGATAAGCCACAAATCTCCACAATAGGACAAAGACCAAAATCGCTCATCAAACAGCTCAACTAATGTAATAAAAGGAAAGAATGGAAGAAAGTTCAGCAGCACTGATGCAGCTTAAACATGATGGCAAAATATTATAATTAAAAGGAATTTCAAGTTTACATTACCCTTTTTTTCTTCTCCTTATCCCAAACAGGGAGACTAAACCTGGCTTTAGAAGAATAAGAGGTGTGGACTTAGGTGCTTGCTGGAATTTATGCCAGTTATTGATTTATTGTCTCTGGTTCTAAATTCACGATGTTTAACTTCTTTGCAAAAATTAATCTGAAACTTTTCAATAACGTGCCTGATGGTATTGAAGCTTGTCAGGCGAGGGTGCTGGGGAGACACTACGGGAGAAAAGCCAGTACTGCAGGGACGCGGCTTCCCCAGCGCTCACCACCTTGGGAGCTGGCAGCTGCTCCAGGCCCTGCAGCCACTTGGCACAGCAGCCAGCAACACTCAGAGGCAGAATGCTTCCCCCTACAACCTCATCCAGGGTTTACAGCAGTGTCCCATAGTTAGATATCAACTGCAAACAGCTTTCCCTGTACTCTATTTCTTCAAGTACAGGTTTGTTGGTTATAATTTATCTGTTTTTTTTCTTTTTGGCTGAAAAATTCACTTTCTTTTTTTTTTTTTTTTTGAGACAGAGTCTCACTTGGTGGCCCTGGGTAGAGGAGTGCCATGGTCTCATAGCTCACAGCAACCTCAAACTTCTGGGCTCAAGCAATCCTCTTGCCTCAGCCTCCTGAGTAGCTGGGACTACAGATGCCTGCCACAGTGTCAGCGAGCTTTTCTATTTTTAGGCTGGTCTTGAACTAGTGAGCTCAAGCAATCCACTGCCCTTGGCCTTTGGTAGGATTACAGATGTGAACCACCGCACCCCACTCAACTTCATTTCTAAAGGGAGGCATTGAATTCGGGTTGGCAATTCTTTTTTTTTTTTTTTTTTTTGAGACAGAGCCTCAAGCTATCCCCCTGGGTAGAGTGTCATGGCATCACAGCTCATAGCAACCTCCAACTCCTGGGCTCAAGCGAGTCTCCTGCCTCCACCTCCCAAGTAGCTGGGATCACAGGTGCCCGC
>CAUYQV010056503.1:0-15724 GCA_963574575.1 Galagoides demidoff | reverse complement strand
AATTGGGCTGCAAACAACATTCTGATACAAACATTTTTATTGTAATGTGATTTTTTATCTTCTGGGTATATACCTAATAATGGAATTGTAGGATCGAATGGCAGGTCTATTTTTAGTTCTCTAAGTGTTCTCCAGACGTCTTTCCAAAAAGAACATATTAATTTGCATTCCCACCAGCAGTGTAGAAGTGTTCCCTTTTCTCCACATCCACGCCAGCAACTCTGGTTTTGGGATTTTGTGATATGTGCTAATCTTACTGGAGTTAGGTGATATCTCAAAGTAGTTTTGATTTGCATTTCTCTAATGATTAAGGATGGTGAGCATTTTTTCATATATCTATAGGCCGCACGCCTATAGCATGTTCAGTTTCTAACTATTAACCCAATGCTTACCTAAAGGCATTAAATGCTTTCCCATGTAATATATGCAATATATTTTGTCTTTTTTTTTTCTAACAGATTTTATCTTCTAGAGCAGTTTTAGGTTACAGCAAAACTGAGCAGAAGGTACAGAGAATTCCATATACCCCCTGCATTCATATGCAAGAGATCTTTGAAGAAAGAATATTAACATTTTCTTGAATGGTTTATGAGGGTTACTCTTTCCACATTAACATCCAAAGGCTGAGGTTGCAAGTTTTTCTTCTTGAGGCTATTCAGTCATTTTCAAGGATTTTTAAGATGCAGAACTTTTTGTGTGTTTGTTTTAATTTACAGAGGATCTATGGATCAAAGCATTTTGAGGCTGTTGTCACCTTGCCAACCCCCGGAATGCTCACTGGGTCAGCTCTGTCACAGATCAAAAGGCACAATCAGAGCCACCGTACACGAAAGTGTCTAATAATTGCTCAAATACGTGATTTGAGAGAGAGAGAAAGGGCTAACTCTCAGGCTAAAAGATTACATTCTCATTTCCATTCCCAGGGCTCAGGTGTGGGACCATGGCATTTAGACACACACAAAATGCTCTGACTTGCCTCATCATGCGATGACCATGGCAATGGCATGCACAGTCCCTCCATCTCATCCCAGAGCTCCCTCGTGGAGATTACTGCCCAGAGAGCACAATGCCAGCAGCTTGCTGGACACTCACATTTTCCCTCTCAGCAGTTTATAATGGATGTAGCTATGCCCTCTACAGAATGTCAGAGGTGAATTTTGATTAGGAATAGTAGATTGACTAATAATTTTGGAGTGTTTTGGCCAGCGACAGAACGTAAAGTGTTTAAAAAATGGTTTCCATAAAAGGAACTTTATTTCCTCCTTTTTTAAAAATGTGGCCAAATCGTTTCCTTCACTTTCATAGGTCAGTAGGCACAAATAACCTCACGGTGCTTCTTTCTATTTATTGTATTATGAAGATGACTTCTAAACGTCCTAAATAATATGCTCCATTCCCAGACACGAGCAACTGTTCTCGTGAAGTTCAGTGGAGTACGTCATCCTCCAGGGAGGATGGGGAACTTGTCCCTACAGGGTCTTCTGTGAACAATTTCTCAAAACTCTGTCACCACAAAATATTCCCAGTACAACAGAAAGAGGTTAAAATGGTTCATAAACCTGTAACAAATCAGTTGACAATAAAATAATTCCTGTTAGATTAGAATTGCCAAGGGATTCTGAAAAAACAGAATGCCTTCTTCAATTGTTTGTTAGTAGCTAAACATTCTTTTCTAAAACAGACTTGCTTAATTTTTTTTCTCTGATAATCTAGGTAGCTAGAGCTTGAGCTAATTAAAACAAACATTGAAAGAAGGATTGAATAGCCTCACAAAAAAGGTTTATTCCATTTGTATTTTAAATACCAGCCGAAATGCTATGTTGTGAGAGCATTTTTCGGTGCTGTTATTGTTCTATTTCTTCGATGTCATTAAAGATTTCTGTTGGCAGGAAGACTGCAGATTAAAATGTCCCTCACTTGGTTACGTTATTATCTCGGAGGACGAATGAACTATTCTCTACCTAGGCTATTTTATCATGGTGCCCAAGTTGTTCTTTGGCGTTTACAGATTTTAAGTCTTCTTTGCCGGTGGAAGAGGCAAGACAAGCCACTCCAGTCACACAGACCGGGCCTGGAGAAGCAGTCAGCAGGCACTGTGCGCCCACCATATGGCAGTCCCTTTCTCGAACCTGACAATCATCGTCCCTCCTGATTGTCACCCTGACCATGGCAGAGGTAGTCTGACGTTCAGTTAATGGCTGAAGTTAGGAGGAAACCCAAAGGGGCGAGGGGTTTTCTCAAGGTCCCGGCACTTACAGGTGGCTAGCCTCACTTGGTTTTCTGCACAGCTGGCAAATCCCATGTGTTTACATCATCAGTGTCCTCCCATTTTCTGCTGGGCTGCCCCACTGTGTTCTCCGTGTTTACTCTCTTTGTCTCCATGAGGGACCCTCTCTCCCTTATGACCCTCAGATCCCCCAGCATGGAAACAAGGGATTGGACAGATGAGATGTTCAAATGTCCTTTACCTAAGGTTCCAGTGGTTTATTTGTATCCAAAATCACAGAAGCTGTAGTCATCACTGGCCCAGGGAAGGAGGGGTATCTATCTGTAGGGCCACACCTCTGCTCTGCCCACTCCTCAGGGGAGGCAGAGGCCTCAGCCCTCCCTCTGCACACTCACCCAGCCCCCCCCTCCTCATCAGTTCTGCCCTTTCCTCTGCTTTGGAACTAAACCACCATGATACCTGCATAGCCCCACCTCCTGTATAGCCCCACCTTCTGTATAGCCCGCCTCCTTCACAGCCCCACCTCCTTCACAGTCCGGCCTCCTGCATAGTCCCACCTCCTGCATAACCCCACCTCCTGCATAGCCCCACCTCCTGCATAACCCCACCTCCTGCATAGCCCCACCTCCTGCATAGCCCCACCTCCTGCATAACCCCACCTCCTGCATAGCCCCACCTCCTGCATAACCCCACCTCCTGCATAACCCCGCCTCCTGCATAGCCCTGCCTCCTGCATAACCCCACCTCCTGCATAACCCCACCTCCTGCATAGCCCCGCCTCCTGCATAGCCCCGCCTCCTGCATAGCCCCACCTCCTGCATAACCCCACCTCCTGCATAGCCCCACCTCCTGCATAGCCCCACCTCCTGCATAGACCTGCTTCCTACTGCGACTGAGCGACTGAGTGCTGATATTTTCCCTCCTCAGACCAGAATTCCTTCGCAGAGGTTACCAGCCACGAGTCTTTTGTTACATCTATGGGCAACATCTGGTCCTTCCTGGTTTCACCTCCTGCAGCATCCCATCCCATCCTGTCCCATCCCATCCCATCCTCTTCTGTCACTTGGGCCACACTGACTTTCCTCGCACCTCCCTGATGGCCTCTCTCGGGCACCTTCATGGGATTGTCCTGTGCCTGTCCCAAATATGGGCTGACAACATCTCTCACTCCGTGTCTTTGGCTCAGACCACTCCCTGAAGTTCAGGTGCAGCTGCGTGCAGCTCCACAAGGATTTCCCATGGGACCTATGTGCCACCATGTTCGTGCCACTGCCCTGGAGACTGAGCAGTGAGGACTGCACCAGCAGGTGCCCTCACCCTCTGGCTTCTGCAGGAGACTCTCTGGCAGCAGGAGGTTCAGTTTGTCACTTTCTGCAGGGCTGAGGGTTGACTTTGTGTCCCCTCCGCAGAGCTGTTCTCTGACTTAGGAAGCTGATGCCCCTCACTATAGGACTGAAGTGGTGCCATCCCCACGCTCATTTCCTGGCAGCATCACCGTCCCTTGCTGCCCCTTAATCCCTGCCCACAACTTTCCCCTGGATGCCCTGGCTGTCCTGTCCCCAGTGAGTGCCTGCTGCTGCCTGATGACCAGCAGGGCTGTCCTGTCCCACTGACCCTTGGGCTTTCTTTGCTTTCCCTGTCCCATTCCTGGTTTCTGTGAGCTGCAAGTTGCCACCCTGGCCAGGAAGCTGGCACCCAGCCTGATGTTCTCTCCTCACCACCCACATGTCCTGTTCCCAGCTCTCCCTCCTCAACATCTGGGAGAGCCACTACCTGGTAGCCCCCGCTCCTCCCTGCAGACCCCGCTAATGCCCCCTCCACACTGTAGTCAAAAGGTGTCTTCCCCAAATCCAAGTCTGCCTTAGGTGTCAGTCCCCCATGTGTCCTGACTGCCCTCCTCGGCACCACCCCTTGGGCTCCTGCACCGCTGTGCACAGTTGTCCACGCTCCTTCTCACTTCACCTCTTACTCACATCACTTCCACACTGCTGTGCAGAGTTGTCCACACTCCTTCTCACTTCACCTCTTACTCACGCCGCTTCCACACCGCTGTGCAGAGTTGTCCACGCTCCTTCTCACTTCACCTCTTACTCACACCGTTTCCACACTGTTGTAATTATGTGGACCTGGAAGTCACCCGGCTACTGCCCCCTCACCATCCAGGTAACTGGCACAGGTATCTCTCCTTCCCACAGCCCCCATGGCTGCCATTCTCACATGCCCCTTCTCCGCCTCCTCCCCAGTAGCTATGCTTGTCAGTCACTTGCTATGTGACCAGAGTCATGCTAACCACATGGACTATCCTTTGTCATCACAAAGTCCCCGAGAGGTGCTGTGGCCCCTGCATGCTCCATGCAGCCCACATCCCTTCTGGAGCACACACTGGGAAACTTTCCTGAGTGTGAACCTTCTGGCTTCACAGGCCACAGGGCTTCTGTGCTGACCGTTCCACTCTGGCTGGGCTGGACCAGAGGGCTGTCCCAGAGCCTGGCTCTAAACAAGCTATAAAGCTCATGAGGAAAGGTCCCCACCATGGCCCCAGTGTGGGCAGCAATGCGTGGTGGTACATCAGTGGTTCTCCTCCCACTGCTACCCAGGCAAGCCTGCGGGTGAGAGGAGCTTGAGGAAGAGCCTCAGCTCGTGATCACAGAGCTGATCTCTGCTCACCTGCCACCATCTACTCAAGAACTCATCTGTTTGCTGAGCCCATGTCTATTCCAGGCCACAGTCAGCCACTGGCCTTCCCTCTGCTCCAGAGAGCCACAGACAGAAGGGGTCAGTCCTCTCCCATCCTCCTGTGGGGCACCCTTTCTGGGGCTGCAGCTCCTGTGGGCCCTTCTCAGACTAAGTCTCTCTCGTGTGCCCATCTCCCCCAGCTCCATGGTGGCTGGACTCTCCTCATCCCCACCACCCCATACAAGTTTCCTTATTGTCAGCCTCCATTTTAAACGCCACACTCCCAGGGGACACAGAGTGTGCTCCAGACTCACGGGATGCCATGAGCTGGACACGGTCCAACCCAGCATGCCTCCTGGTCACTCCCAGCTGTGAGATGTCACTGTCCCAGATCTAACGGGGCCACCCCAGGCTCCGACAGGACCCGTGTCTTGGAAGTTTCCCACCTTATCTTAGCACAGCTACTGTTTTAACGGCAGAGGCATCCCCCACCCCCGCCCATTTTCCTGAGAATGATTCTCAGTTCCATCGATTTTTTAAAAAAGTCTCCACGCAGAGTCACAGCAGGATTTTGATCTGGGGGTTACATGACGAAAACACTGTTTTAGGAAAATTCATTCAGCCCTGGATTTTAGGATGGATGATTTAGGGGAGAGGGAGGCAGAGAGGATATCTAAATGCAAGATCACACTTTCTTAGGGAGTGGTGTTAAAATGATTTCATACTTGAAGATGGGGAAAACCATCTCCTATTTCAGAAACTCTCACTGCAACAGGAGAGAGGCTCCTCTTAAAATCCTCCTCATCAGTCAAGGGCTCAGCTGAAGCTCCAAGGCTTCTGGGAAGCCTCCCGTCACCATGAGACTCCACTGCTGCTCCCTGTCTGCTTCAAACGCTTTTGGCCTCCGCCACGTATCTGCCAGCACCTGGCTTGGGCTGGAGCTTGTTACAGGTGTGGCTTTCAGACCTGTTGGTGGGTCTGAGTTCACATAAATGGGACTAGCTGTTACATAGTGCCTGCCCAGGGTAGAGCCCTGAGTGTGGCTGGGGACATGAATGGGCTCCCCAGCAAGTGGCAGGTGCTTCACTGGGCAGGCAGCTTGTTGGCAGCAGCCATTGCCTGGGGGTTGCTCTGTGCACTGCCCCTCCGAGCAGCCCAGTGACCTCTCTACTGCATGTGCTGCCCTGCCCACCACTGCTGCCTCACTGGCTGACCCACATCTGCATCAGTGGCCTCCACAGGGCTCTGTTACCCCCACCACTCCTGCTCACACTGAATCATAAGATATCAGCTCTACACTTCCTGGCATGAATCTCTTGGTGCAATAATTTTGAAAGGTGACATCTCTGCATTCCCAATATTAAATAGTGCAATCATGGGAGCTTCTCACTGACTCAACTTCTCAGGCCTTTAGCTGCTTGAATTTATTCAAGTTGCCCGCATAGGTAGTTTAGATACACCTAAGACACTTTGTGACACTTTGACACAATTTGAACACAAACACATACCTGCCAGGCACATGGCAGGGCCTCAATAAATATGAGTGGAGTGAGTGAAGAACCCAAGAGTTTGAGGTTGTTGTGAGCTATGACACCACTGCACTCTACCAGGGTGACAAAGTGAGACTCTATCTCAAAAGAAAAAAAAAAGAATGCCCTTCATGAAGCAACAAAAACTTGATTTTATGAAACCTTGCACACACGTCCTGTTACTGTCCTACATGGTGAAATGCTGCGTGTGCTGAAGCATTTCTTCTGTACACCTGGCACGTACATTGTCTCAAGGAAAGGCACTTGTGCGATTGTTTCTGTTTTGAGCTTAAAAAAAATGATTTCTTCCTTAAAACGTCATTTTCACTTCAAAGAGTGACTGACAGACACACCATGGCTATTCAGACTTCGGTATCCGCTAGACATTTTCTTAAAAATGAACGAACCTGTCACTTCAAGGAAAGCAACTGACAGTATTTTTTGCCAGAGATAAAATTCGAGCTTTCAAGTGAAAATTGGAATTTTGGGACACTCGTGTCAGCCGCCATGAGCTTGACAACTTCCTGCTACTTAAATACTTTACAGATGAGGTTGGCAGTGATTTTAACAAAGGTGATTTTTAAATCTTGTGTAATGCAATGTCAACATTTGGAAGATCTACACACCTCAGTGACCTGCAGTCTCCCAGTGACCCAGGTGTGGTGTAATGAGGGTGAAAGATCAAGTACAAGATGGACCCAGGAGCTCAGTGTAGCCAAGGGACAAAGTTACTGATGGGGTTTCAGTTTCCACGTCACCATAGACTTTCAGAGCCCCTAACTTACTAAGTTTTGATGTAGTCTGAAAGAAGAATCTCCACAATTATCAGGAAGGCTATTAAAACACTTCTCCCTTCTCCAACTGGATAACTGGATGAGGCCTGATTTTCTTCAGACACGTCAACCCCGAGAACATTTCACAACAGATTAGATCAGAAGATCCAGCTGTCTGCTGTCATATTAAGACAGACGGGAAAGAGATATGTGGAAGTGCCCCTCCTGAAGGCTGTGTGTGTTTGGTTTGTTTCAGGAAATGTAGCTGCTTTTTAATGAAAGAGTTTATATTAACACCTCCTGGCTTTACTACCTTCATTTTAAGAGTAGATTAGTAAGCATCTGGAAACATTCTCAGTTTTAATTTCTAATACAATAAATATTAACAGATATGATGCATACGAGCAAAAGCTCCTGGGGGTCCTCAATCTTTTTTTGTTTGTTTTTGAGTGTAAAGGGCTTCTGGGCATGAGGGCTACTGGCTGGTTCCCTACTGATCTCAGCCCCCAATCTGATCTGGGGAGGAGGGGATATTAATGTGATAGGACAGTGACGTAGCCCCTGGGTCACCGGGCAGTAAGCTGAACCTCCTCCCACTCGGACGGGCTGGAGACTGCAAACAGGACGCTGCATCTGCCTCCTCTGTCTTCCTCCCTGGCGCTGAACATGGCACGGGTCTGAGAGCCGTCCTCTCAGTCCTCGGATCCCCTAAGTCCCAGGGACTCCAGCTGGTTTTTCTCTTCTTGCTTTGCACCTTAGACCAGTGTTTTTCACGGAGTCTCATTGTTTGCTAAATGTATTGTCGTGTTTCCAAGTATGTCGCTTTTTAAAAAAAATTGGATGGTATCTCTTGCTAACCAAATCATTTAAAATGTTTTATATGTTGTACGTTTTTAATCTAATATATGGCTTTGGCTTTGCTCTGCCAGTTATGCTGATTCAATTGTTTTTTACTGTAAAGTTAGAGAAATATTCTTCTAAATTGTCTTTGGGCATTTCAGTGTCTTTCATTATTTTAGATTTATCCCTTTAAAATAAAATTAGAATTTTAAAAGCTATTTTTGAAGTGTTGTTGACATATGACAAAATGAATGCATCTGTGATAAGTGCAGGCTGGTGAGTTTTGTGTTCCCATTCCAGATATTTTTATATGAAAATCTGAATACCACACATGTACACATTATCCCGCGTGACGACCGTCCGATGCCACTATTTGGACATTCGACTCTTGATGCATATTGTTTCTACTTTGGGCTGGAAATAACATTTTATTATAATATTAAATAAAGCTAATGTGAACATTCCTATTCAAGTCATGGTCTTTAAGACTATGGTATATATGTGTGTATTCAAATGGGTTATTGGGGACATAAAGGAAATCTGCTTTGGAAACTATTTTAATGCTATATACAGGCATCTTAAGGAGTGCACTTCTTCACTTGATCTCGGCCAAAAGGCTGAGAAGTGATAGGAATGCACGTCTTTTTTTTGAGATGGAGCCTCAAGCTATCCCCCTGGGTAGAGTGCTATGGCATCACAGCTCACAGCAACCTCCAACTCCTGGGCTCAAGCGAGTCTCCTACCTCCGCCTCCCAAGTAGCTGGGATTACAGGTACCCACCACAACGCCCAGCTATTCTTTTGGTTGCAGCCATCATTGTTGTTTGGCGGGCCCTGGCTGGATTTGAACCTGCCACCTTAGGTGTATGTGGCTGGTGCCTTAGCCACCTGAGCCACAGGCACCGAGCCTCAAGCAATCCTCTTGCCGCAGCCTCCCGAGTATCTGGGACTACAGTGCTCACCACAATGCCTAGCTATTTTTTAGAGATGCAGTCTCACTCTTGCTCAGGCTGGTCTCAAACTCCTGAGCTCAAGCAATCTACCTGCTCTGGCTTCCCTACTAGGATTGCAGGTGTGAGCCACCACACCTGGCCCCTGATGTGGTTCTCTCTGTCTTTCTTCCTTTCTTTCCTTCATTTCTTTCCTTTCCTTCCTTCCTTTCTTTCTTTCCTTTCTTTCTTCTTTCTTTCCTGCGTTGCCCTCAGTAGAGTGCTGTGGCATCACTGCTCACAACAACCTCAAACTCTTGGGCTTAAGTGAGTCTCTTGCCTCAGCCTCCTGAGCAGCAGGGACTACAGGCACCGCCACCACACTGGCTATTTTTCTGTTGCAGTTGTCAATTGTTGCCTTAGCTGGCCCGGTCCAGATTTGAACCCGCCGCCAGGCTTGGTGTATGTGGCTGGCGCCCTAACCCCTGAGCTACAGGCACTGCCCCTGATGTGGTTCTTGAGCATACTTTCGGAGCCCATTCATGGCTATAAGATGTAAACTATAGCTTCATATACTTAACTAAAGAGAGAAAGAAAAGGCTCTGAACTTAGAAGTAACGTTTTCTTAAGAACTAAGAAACATGAATATATGCATTTACTACAAAATTTTTACAAACATTCTCTGGGAACCTAACCAAGCTTCTTTCCCACAGAATCTTAGTGAACTGGTTTGCAGGGTTTAGAGATAATGCCTTGTATCAGAATTCTTTATTTCCGAGGACTTGCTTCTTCTGTGTTAGCGTCACCTGAACCTCAGCACTTGAACATTCACTTGTTCATTCATTCATTCATTCATTCATCTAACTCTGTTCAGTGCTGGGGATACAAAGATGGAGGTAGGCTGAAAAATGGCTCCCCCAGGATATCCACAGTCTCTTCCCTATGACAAAACAAGCAAGCAAACAAAACACAATCACATCTGTGATTGTTTGAGTTAAAGATCATGAGATGAGGAGATTATCTGAGTCTGTTTTTACAAGGGGGAGGGAGACAGCAGAAGATTTTATAAATGGACATGTAGAAAAAGGCAATATGAAGATGTAACAGAGAGAGATTTGAATATGCTGGTTTTGAAGATTAGAGTTACAAGTCAAATTTTATTTACATCCTGGTAAGAATTTCCATGAACGAATCCAATCTTCTAATTTTCCATTTATCCTCCTCAGACACTGATGATTACTAGAAAGGCATCAATAACTGACATCAATCAGTCAATGACAATGCAAAATTATGAGAATAAGCTTGTCAGTCCTTTTTAATTTTCTTCTCCAATGGAATGACTATTTTGAGTACTAGATAGAATGAAGCAAAAGATGTGTAATATTTTGACTTTAATTGCGCATTTAAATTTCATATTTTGAGTAACACAATCAGTTATAGCTGTTAATTAAAAATACGTTTAAAAATATTAAATGCCTCGGGGTACATGTCATTGTTCTGGGCATGATAAAATGAGTATATGGTCTCTTGATATTATACGTCTTTTTTTTTTAAGAGAAAGAGTTTCACTTTATCACCCTCGGTAGAGTGCATCACAGCTCACAGCAACCTCCAACTCCTGGGTTTAGGCAATTCTCTTACCTCAGCCTCCCAAGTAGCTGGGACTACAGGCGTCTACCACAATGCCTGGCTATTTTTTTGTTGTTTTTGCAGCTGTCGTTGTTTAGCTGGTTTGGGTCAGGTTCAAACCCACCAGCCTTGGTGTATGTGGCCAGTGCCATAACCACTGTGCTATGGGTGCCGAGCCTCTATTTGTAGTAGAGAAGAGGTCTTGCTCTTGCTCAAGCTGGTCTTGAGCTCCAGGCCTTAAGATGTTCTTCTACCTTGGCCTCCCAGAGTGCTAGGATTGTAGATAGGCAGGAGCGACTGCACTTGGCCTACCATGAAATATTATTTAGGCCCAGCACAGTGTTTCACACCTGTAATCCTACCACTCTGGGAGGCTGAGGTGGGTGGATTGTTTGAGCTCAGGAGTTAAAGATCAGACTGAACAAGAGAGGAGCCCATCTCTGAAAATAGCTGCAAGTTGTTGTAGGCACCTTTAGTCCTACCTACTCAGGAGACTGAGGCAAGAGGATCTCTTGAGCCTGAGAGATTGAGGTTGCTGTGAGCTATGATGCCACAGCACTCTTCCCAGGGTGGCAGCTTAAGATTCTGTCTCAAAAAAAAAAAAAAAAAAGGATAAGATTCCCTTTATCCCTGTGGGTGGGATGGGGAATTCTTGTTGTTGCCTTCATGCCTGGAACCTCACCGCTGTGGGTTTGCCAGCCCACAGAATGGCCCCTTTTGAGGGAATGCTGGACCCAAATCCTGCTTGTTTCTTGCCTGACGCTCAGTTCACTTGGGACCATTACAGCCTGTCTAGTGCTGGCCATCTCCCTGTCCCTGGCAGTCGAAAAACCATGACAATGCTTGTATCTTTATTTTATTTTACTTTATTTATTTATTTATTTATTTATTTATTTATTTATTGACAGAGTTTCACTATGTCACCCTCAGTAGAGTGCTGTAGCATCACAGCTCACAACCTCAAACTCTTGAGCTTAAGCGATTCTCTTGCCTCAGCCTCCCGAGTAGCTGGGACTACAGGTACCCGCCACAATGCCCAGCTATTTTTTTGTTGCAGTTGTCATTGTTTAGCTGGCCCAGGCTGGGTTCGAATCCATCAGCCCCGATGTATGTGGCTGATGCTGTAACCACTGTGCTATGGGTACCAAGCCTGTATCTTTATTTTAGATAAACAATGAAACAAAGCTCTGCTAGTTCCTTTTTTATTGAGACAGAGTCTTACTCTGTTGTCCTGGGTAGAGTACTGTGGCATCAACCTAGCTCATAGCAGCCTCAAACTCTTAGGCTTATGTGATCCTCCCTCCTGCCTTAGCCTTCTGAGTAGCTGGGACTATAGCTGTGTACCTCCCACAATGGCCAGCTAGTTCTTCTATTTTTTTATTTTTATTTTTTATTTTTTCTATTTTTGGAAGAGACAGGGTCTTGCTCTTTCTCAGGCTGGTCTTAAACTCCTGAACTAAAGTCAGCCACCTGCCTCTGTCTCCCAGAGTGCTATAGGATTATAGGTATGAACCACCACATCCGGGCAGCTCTGCTAATTTCTGGGCTCAAGTGATTCTCCTGCCTCAGTTTTTCTATTCTTAGTAGAGATGGGGTCTCACTCTCGCTCAGGCTGGCCTCAAGCTTCTGAGGTGAAGCTATCTATCTTCCTTGACCTCCCAGAGTGCTAGCCACTACCCTGGCCAAAAAGGTGTTTTTTTTTTTTTTTTTTTGAGACAGAGCCGAAAGCTGTCACTCTGGGCAGAGTGCCGTGACATCACAGCTCACAGCAACCTCCAACTCCTGGGCTCAAGTGAGTCTCCTGCCTCAGCCTCCCAAGTAGCTGGGACCATAGGCGCCTGCCACAACGCCTGGCTATTTTTTGGTTGCAGCCATTATTGTTGTTTGGCGGGCCTGGGCTGGATTCGAACCTGCCACCTTAGGTGTATGTGGCTGGCGCCTTAGCCACTTGAGCCACAGGCGCCGAGCCCCAAAAAGGTATTTTTATATTCCAATGTTGCAGGTGAGGAAACTAAAACTAGAGGTTAAATAACTAGTCTAAGATAATAGAACTTGTGTCAGAAGAGCTTAGACATGGAATTTTGGTACAACTGAAATCTATGAAAATGTGTAAACTAGTGCATCCTTCCCCAAGAGTTAAAATCACTTCTATACTATCTTAGGATCTGTTGTGTTTTCCTCCTCATATTCCAGTACTTTTTATGCAATGGACAAAATTGAAAGCCAAATAAAGAAAATGGTTGTGTTTTTGTTTTTCTTAATTTGGTGATTAATCTCCCCAACTCAACTTGAGAACTTCCATCATTTTTCTGTTTTGTCAATGTAGGTAATCCCCGTGAGGACTAGAAACAAAACTGAGTTACTGGGAGGCTGGTGCTGCTATAGGCTGTGTGGAGGTACTTTTTTTTTTTTCTTGAGATAGAGTTTCTGTTGCCCTGGGTAGTTTCATGGCATCATAGCTTACAGTGACCTCAAACTCCTGGACTCAAGCGATCCTTCTGCTTCAGTTTCCTGAGTAGCTGGGATTACAGGTGCCTAACATGATGCTGGGCTACTTTTTCTATTTTTAGTAGAGACAGGGTCTTGCTCTTACTCAGGCTGGTCTCAAGCTCCTGAGCTCAAGGGATCCTCTTGCCTCAGCCTCAGAGGGGCCTAGGATTACAGGAGTGAGCCACCGCACCCAGCCTGGAAATACTTTTGATGATCTGACCACCTGTATTTTGCCTAGGGGAGAATCATATTTACTATCTCTTGATAAAGTTCCTGAGATTTCAAGAGAACAAATAGAAGGCATTATCTGACTACTGTTTCGGCGAATTGTTTCTGAGTGTTCCCTCCCCTTGGGAGGCTTTTATTTCTGCCTCCAAAGCTGGGGTGGCAGACATGGGGGTCGGGGGCACTTCCCGAATGCTTATCGAGTCCCAGGCACTCCTCTGTCCACATTATTCTTTCACACCCTTTCTATAAGCCTGCCATTATTTCCCCCTGTTTTAGAGATGAACGTATTAGTTTTCAGAGAGAACAAGAAACTTGCCCACAGTATCTCAGCTGATAGTGGCAGGATCAGAACTTGAGTCCTTATCTACTTGGTTCAAGGCTCCTAGTCCTCACTGGCGCTATCTCCTGCAAGGATAGCACCCAGAGTTGCCTTGCTGAGTGATAATTTTGCTTCATTCCAGAATGAAAACAAGTGACCACCACGGAACACCACTGATCAGAATCCTGCCTGAGGAGAGTGCTGTTTGGAGTCTGGCTGCAGATCCACCATTTAGTTTCTAAACCTTCTTCCTCTATCTATAAAACGATCGTAATAACGGTACCAATATCACAGAGGTGTGGCAGGAATTACCCATGGAATAAAGCATTTAGCACAGTGATAACTGTTTACGATGTTGGCTACTGTCAATATCACACAGCTCCCAACCTGAACATGGAAAAAGTTCTACAAGTTCTTTTCATGATTGGTCATTTGAACTCAGAACATAGCTGTGCACATAAAGGGTGTCAGACATTTTACTTGGTTACCCGTGGATACTAACTAGCACGATGTTGTTACCTGGGTACTGGTGGGCCTGGCTGTGGGTCCTAGAAGCCAACGCTGGGTAGCACAAGGCAGAATCCAGCCGCCGCCCCCCCCTTAGACTTTAGGGGGCCCAGTCCAAGAGCCTGCAAGCTTCCTAAAACCCTCTGTTCTATGGGAGGCTTTCTGCTTCAAAAATTATCCTCTTCCTGCAGTAGTAATTAAATATTCAGTGCCTCTGGCAATTGTCCAACCCTTAAAAAAATAAACAACCCCTTGCCCTCTGTGGACTGCATCAAAACTCCCAGTTTCTCAGTCGCTGGTTCAGGAAGGCAGCTATTAATGTATGGTGGTTTCTAAATGCCCTGTACTTCTCAACCTACCCAGAGTTGTTTATATTTTTAAAGGAACTGGATGGAGAATTTCAGGAAATGACACAGAGCCATTCTGGAGTGTGCACAAGGGATGTTAATAAGGCCTTTCTGCGACGTTGTGAGAACAGAGTGCTCCTCAGACGGATGAATTGCTTCCGCGATCTGTTTTCTTACATGGCACTTTGGGGGCTGAGGGTGCTTTAAGGCAGACCAGCTATACCTGGAATTTCACCTGGGATGGTCTCTCTTAAGCTGGTCTCTTTTTCTTCCACTTTCCTTCTTCCATTTCTTGAGCCAGTTTTTCTGAGTGACTAAAGAGAGTTCCAAGGTAGAGGGAGGCTGGCGAAAACTGGGAGTACATGGGGCCCTCTGATGGGGTCCGTGCTTGCTGAGGACTAAGTCAAGGGTTGGCTGCGTCTTGGAGGGATGCAACGAGTGTGTGCAAACCAGTGACAGAATATGTGGTTTATGGATGACTAATGACTACGGTGATAGTGTTGTCCAAGCCAAAACTGGGGCACATTCTGACAAGTACAAATAAATTCATGGGGACAATGGGACCGAATAATTGAAACTAGGGTAGAAGCCAAAGTCAGGGAGCTGACGGCGTTGGGCAGAGCACGGGGAGGAGGGGACCAGTTCTGACATTTCTATATCCCTGTGTCAGAGACAGAGACAAAAACAAATCACCCACGCCTTGCTGCACCCCTTCCAGACACAATTGAGATCAGCTTGCTCTGTTACCCACCCAGGGATGTCATCACAGTTCACAGCAGCCTTGAACTCCCGGGCTCAGGTGACTCTCCTGCCTCAGCCTCCCGAGTGACTGAGACTATAGGTGCCCGCCACCATGCTCTACCATTTTTTCTCTTTTTTGAAAGATGAGGTCTTGCTCTTGCAAAGGCTGGTCTCAAACTCCTGCCCTTGAGTAATCCTCCTGCCTCAACCTCCAGAGTGCAAGGATTACAGGAGTGAACCACTATGCCTGGCCTCACTTTCTTTTTTGATCCAACCGGTCCTTGAGTCCTTTTATTTCTACCTCTGATACGTCTTTTTTTTTTTTTTTTTTTTGAGACGGAGCCTTAAACTATCCCCCTGGGTAGAGTGCCATGACATCACAGCTCATAGCAACCTCCAACTCCTGGGCTCAAGCGAGTCTCCTGCCTCCGCCTCCCAAGTAGCTGGGACCACAGGCGCCCGCCACAAGGCCCAGCCATTTTTTGGTTGC
>CAUYQV010056502.1:0-39503 GCA_963574575.1 Galagoides demidoff | reverse complement strand
TTTTTTTTATTGTTTCTTTGATCTCAGTGCTTGAAATTATTCTGTTCAGGAGATGTTTCTTCCTAAGTCTAGGGAGAGGGTGTGATTCCAAATATTGATCCATTTCCTTCACATTGTCAACTTTCTGGGCATAGAATTTCTGGTAGTATTCAGAGATGATCTCTCGTATCTCTGTGGCATCACTTGTTATTTCCCCTTTATCAT
This sequence comes from Galagoides demidoff, assembly GCA_963574575.1. Taxonomy (NCBI): domain Eukaryota; kingdom Metazoa; phylum Chordata; class Mammalia; order Primates; family Galagidae; genus Galagoides; species Galagoides demidoff. The sequence goes on along the minus strand of CAUYQV010056502.1, from coordinate 39,299 downwards.
TTCTGATTGAGGTTAATAGAGATTTCACATTTCTATTTTTAGGTAGTCTGGCCAAAAGTTTATCTATTTTATTTATTTATTTATTTTAAAAACCAACTCCTTGTTTCATTAATTTTCTAAATGATTCTTTTGTTTTCAATTTCATTAATCTCTTATTTATTTTTGGATGTTTCTTTTCTTCTGCTGGGTTTAGGCTTAGATTGTTCTTCTTTTTCCATTTCCATCAAATGGCTTGTGAGTTTGTTGATGAGCTCTCCTTCTCTTTTTCAGATATAGGCTTCTAAAGTGATTTATTTTCCTCTCAGGACTGCTTTTGCTGTGTCCTACAGGTTTTGGTAGCTTGTGTCTTCATTGTTGTTGTGCACAAGGAAGTCAATGATATCCTCTTTTATTTCTCCCTGTACCCAACTGTCATTCAGCATAACATTGTTTAATTTCCATGCCTTTGTGTGGGGTTGAATGTTTTTGCTGAAGTTCCACTTTTAGTGCCTTGTGGTCTGAGAAGATACAAGGTGAAATTTCAGTCCTTTTGATTCTGTTGAGGTTTGTTTTGTGTCCTAGGATATGATCAATTTTTGGAGGATGTTGCATGGGCTGATGAGAAGAATGTATATTCTTTAGCTTTGGGATGGAGTGTTCTATATGCATCTATCAAGCACAGTTGTTCTAGGGTCTCATTTAAGTCCCTTATATCTTTGTTTAATTTCTGTTTAGAGGATATGTCCAGCTCTATAAGAGGAATGTTAAAGTCCCCCATTATTATGGTGCTATAGGGTATCATATCGCTCAGACTAATTAAGGTCTGTTTCAAGAATCTGGGAGCATTTAAGTCGGGTGCATAAATATTTAGAATTGAAATGTCTTCTTGTATTTTTCCCTTGACCAGTATTAAGAGTCTTTTTTTTACTTTAGTTGCTTTAAATATACTTGTATCTGAAAATGAGATTCCAACCCCTCTTTTCTTCTGAATTCCATTTGCCAGATAAATTGTTTTCCAATCTTTAACTTGAGTTTTGGTTTGTCTTTTGAGGCTAGGTGTGTTTCCTGCAGACAGCAGACGGATGGCTTGTGTTTTTTAATACAATCAGCCAATCTATGCCTCTTCAGTGGGGAATTCAAGCCATTAACATTTATTGAGATAATTGATAAGTGTTGTAGTGTTCTATTCATCTTATTTTGTGAAAGTGCATTGTTTAGGTTTATCTTTTCCATCATTGTGGAAGCTAGGATCTGTCCTTTAATTTCTGAGTTCTTACTTTGCTGGTGGTCCATTGTGATGGTCAGTGTGTAAAACAGGTGGAAGTATTTCCTGTAGAGCTGATCTTGTTGTGGCAAATTTCCCAGAGAAATCAAATCTTTTACTGATATGCAATCAGTTTTAAAGCTTAGCTTAGCAAGATATAGAATTCTGGGCTGGAAATTGATTTATTTAAGTAGATTAAAGGTAGATGATCATTGTCTTCTGGCTTAAAAAGTTTCATTAGAGAAGTCTGCAGTCACCCTGTTGGATTTGCCACTATAGATCAATTGGCAGTTACTACTGGCAGCTTGCAGAATGTTTTCTTTTGTCTTGACTTTGGACAGGTTCATCACAATGTGTCTTGGAGAAGCTCTATTTGAGTTAAGGTGACCTGGGATCTGATATCCCTCTGAAAGGAGGATGTCAGAATCTTTGGTGATATTTGGGAAATTTTCATTTATAATATTCTCTAGTATGGCTTCCATTCCTCTGGGGAATTCTTCTTCCCCTTCTGGGATACCTCTAACTCATATGTTTGAATATGTTTGAATGCTTCATAAAATCCTATAATTCTGTCAGTGAATGTTCTGCTTTCTCTCTCTTTTTTTCTATATCTTTAACTCTCTGAGTTATCTCAAGAGCTTGTCCTCTACCTCTGAGATTCTTTCTTCTGCATGGTCTAATCTGTTGTTGACACTTTCTATTGCATCTTTAAGTTCCCTAATTGGCTGCTTCAGCTCTGCCATATCCCTTCTATATTCTTCATATCATTCAGCTCTTATTTGATTCTGTTTTTGGATTTCCTTTTGGTTATTTTCTAGTTTCATGGCAATTTCTTTCATTGTTTTTTGGTATTTTCCACTTTCTCAGCGATTTCCTTCATTGTTTTCATCATTCATATTTTTAATTCCCCTTCTGTCATTTCTAACATTTCTTTATAGGTGGAATCCTCTTCAGTAGCTAACTCATGGTCCCTTGCAGGGGGCTTGCTGTGGACTGGTTTTTCAAGTTGCCAGGATTTTTCTGCTGACTCTTCTTCATGAGTGTTTTCTTTTATCTGTTTCCTTGCCCTGATTTTCCTTTCACTTCCTCTTTCTCTTTAAGTTACTGTGCCTCTGGCCTAATGTTTCAATGAGCCCTTTTGGTACAGGACTAAAAGGATTAGAAGATTGAATTGCAAGAAGGGAAAAAAGATTTTAAAAAAGAAGAAAGAGAAAGGAGACATGATGAGTAAAAGAGAATATTGACAAAAAGAAGAGAGGAACAGAAAGAGGGAGACAGGAGTAATAAAAGTGTATAGTAGGGGACTTTGACCCACACCTATAAAACTCTCAACCTCTGGGGGTGCTGAGTTGGATAGTTTCCTGGAGTTCAGTAGCTCTTTGCCAACCTGAGAAGACATGGCACCCCACCTCCATCAAATAGAGAGGAAAGAAAAAATAGTATAAATCAAGCCAAAATAAATGAACAGAAAACCTTACAGGAGAAAATTGGGGGGAAAACCAAATAACAGGGGCAGTAACACTAGCAAAAATGAAGTTCTTATTATTAAAGAAGGCAACAATGGAAAATTATGTTTACACTAGAAAAATGAAGAAAGGGAAAAAAATTTAAAAAAAAAGAAAAATCTAGGGGTGGGGAGTTAAAAAAAATCCAAAAGCAAAGCAGTGTATATATCTTGCTAAGTATTGTCTGGGCAACAGGTGATCTTCAGGGGTATGAGATGCTAATCACAATGCTGATATAGCTGTGTGAGATGGAGATTGGACCCCTCTGCTGAATACTTTGTCCTTAAACTCTGCAGGGTTGGGAACCTGAATCTCTCCTCAGCACACTTAGAAGACACTTTAAACTGTTAACCTTCACTAAGCAGAAGCTTTCCTGGGAAAGCACTTATCACTGGGATCTCTCCTGAAGTGATCACCTGCTTATCCAGTGCACCAAAAGCAGCCTCAGTCTATGCCCCTGAGGGCCAAGGCTTCAAGGCAGCCCTCCTAATGCCAAACACTGAAAATTCCCCTCTTTCCCATCTTAGTCATGGCCTTTGGCATTGCTCGCAGTCACTAGATCACTTGCCCAAGGTCTTCCAGCCTGAGCATTCTCTGAGACCCTGAGGGCAGAGCCTGCAGGAGTAGTTCTCCCACAATGGCTATGGGAAGGCTGATAGCCAATAATGTTAGCTCCATTCTGGCCCAGCAGCTCAGTCCTGTGCTCTGGACAACATTTAAAGTCACCTGCCCTCTCTGCCAAGTTCTCCCAAGCTAACTCAACTGAGTGCCCAAGTCCAAAAAATCAAAACAATCCACCAGTAAGGCTTTACCTATCTGCAATCTCCCTGCTGTTGTGGTTATAGCTGAGGCAGTCTGTTTGCAACCACTTGCCACTTCTCCACTGCTTTTGTCCTCCTCCTGGGGTCCAGAAGTCTCTCTATCTCCCTGCAGCCCCAAGGAGATGTTTCTGGGTAAAGGCCACAAGTCAGAGATGCCTGGAGTCTACTCCCTTCCAATCTCACTTCTCCCAGTTGCAAAGAAGCTGTTACTTGGCCACCATCTTGCTCAACCTACTGAGCTAACCTTTTTATTGCTAAAAATTTGAATTTATTTTTTCTGAATTCACCTTCTGTATGTCAAGGGTATGTTATGGAACAAAAAAAAAGGTCTTTCAAATTTTTTCTTTAACAATAATCATCAGATTTTTATAACACTAAAATAATTTATTTTTCATTTAATTAGCTTTTATCTTACTAAGAAATTGATTTTTTCCCCACAATTAGTTAAATTTAAGTGTACTTGAGTTCATTCTTGGACTGATGATACAAGTCAAATTCTTCATTTGTTTTAAAATACAAACTACATAATTCTGAACCCTTTCTGGGGGTGATGGAATTAAAACCAGTGCCAAGAGCTAAAACAAAGAAAAAACTCAGTAGTAACGAACTTTGGATTGGTCAGATGCCCTAATCAGCAACTATCATTCCACTGTCAAAACTCTGGAACTTTTGTAATTTTTAAAATAGAGGAAATGTATCAACTAGTACCTACCAAATTTACTTTTTCCTCCCCAGAAGTGCCTGGCATATAGCATTAAGGATGGGAAGCAGCTGGAAGTCCCATATAGTATTGTTGGGAATAGACAATGGTACCAATGGTACAATTCCTTCAAAAAGCAATTTGGCATTTTTTAAAAAATGTTGGACAGGTACTCACTATATCTCCCATTTACGCCACTCCAGTATTTAATCAAGAGAAATAAGAACTTATGTACATACAAGGATTTAAACATGAATGGCCATAGCACCTTTATTTGTAACAGTGCAAACTGGTGACAACCTAAATTTTCATCCACAGAGAGATGGATAAGCAAATTGTGCTGTAGTCACATAATGAATACTGTTTAGCAATTTAAAAAAAATGAATATTGCTATATATAGCATCTTAGATGAATCTCAAAATAATTATGCTGAGTGAATAAAGCCAGATGAATAAAGGTCGCATACTATATATTCTATAATTTCATTATATAAAATTCTAAAAAAATCACAAACTTATTTATAATGAGAGAAAATAAATCAGTGGTTGCCTGAGGATAAGGGTTGGGATGAGAATAAGGACTAACCAAGGGGTCCTAGGAAACCTGTGGGATTGCTTGGTATGTCCACTATGTTGATCATGATTCTGTACATACATCAAAACTTATTGAAGTGCACATTTTCAAGTGTGTAGTTCATTGTATGTTAATTGTACCTACTAGTATTGTTGAAAATGTTTTAGTATGAGGTAGAAATCTAATGTTTCCATATCTAATGTTTTCCATATTAAGCAATTGTCCCAGTGCCACTTATTGTGTATTACTATACACTGAGTTTGGTGTCACTCTTCCCATTTAGTGAGTCCCTCTGGATGTCGGTCTATTGCTGTGGTCTCTATCGTGCTTCACTGACCTATTTGACTGTGTCCTCCCCAATATCACACTCTGGAACTCTTTCAAATTATGGTCTGGCTTTATGAATGGGGTCACATCTCTTTAGCCTTACACAGGCTAAAGACCCTGTCTTCTGCTTCATGTGGGCAATAAAACCCTAGCTCACTGGACACATAGCTCCCATGCTTACCATCATTTTCCTTCTAGCAACTCATGTTACTTCAGTTCCTACTCATTTACTTCCCTCCCTCTAATGTTTTGATATTTTGGAATGTAGTTTTCTTTATTGTGAGCCGAGATAAATTTTAAAGGCTATCTATCCAACAGATCTCAATGTTTGTACTGGAAAACATTGATATTTTTCTTTTGGTATTATTACTTTTTTGTCTCACTCTGTTATCCTGGGTAGAGTGCTGGAGCATCACAGCTCACAACAACCTTAAATTCTTGGGATCAAGCAATCCTCTTGCCTCGGCCTCCCAAGAGGCTGAGACAACAGGCGCTTGCCACAATGCACGGCTACTTTTAGAAATTGAGGTCTTGCTCTTGCATAGGCTGGCCTTGAACTCCTGAACTCAGGCAATCCACCCACCTCATTCCCATTTTAATATTTTTTATTGATACATAACAGACCTGTGATAATTCGATACATTCATGTAATGTGTCAGGGTAGTTGATTTTCACGTAGTTCATCTTGCCAGAACCAGTCTGTGGCACTCACTTTCTCCCTCATTCTCCTTATTATACTGTGAGGGCCTTAAGGACGCCTACGGGAAACAGTGTGGGGGATATTCTGTTATGTTCATCTCCTCATCCCTAGCACAGAATGATAACTTAGCAACTATTTCTTGAACACATGATTGATAACTTATTATATTTAGATGGATAATAACATGATGACAAATTGATAAAGAAGAGGAATCTAAAAATGATCAGGAGAGAAAAGGAAGTGACTGAATGTGTGAAAGGAAAAACGGTCATAAAATAGAAAACTAATGTTCCAAGCAAAAAAGAAAGCAGTAAATTAATACGGACATGGGGTAGAAAATTGAAGGAAGCTGTGAGAAAGGGAATTTATTGTGTGTGTGTTTCGGGAGGGGGAGACAAGTGTATGAAAGAAAATCTGGAGGCAGTTGGGTTATATGTTTTGCTTTTTTTTTTGAGTATGTGTGGGCTGTAGAATGTGTCTAGATTGTTCTATGAGTGAATGTGAAAATGGAAAAAGATACTGTGTGGGCTGGAGACAATAGATACGGAGGTAAAGAGCAGAGAAATTTGGATAAGGAAGCAGCTACATTGTACCTACAGTGAGCGCTGAAGGCACAGAGTTACCCAGTCAGACTGTGAGTTAAAACTTGTAAATACAGCTGGACCAGGCGTCATCCTGGCAATCTAGAGTTAACAACGGCACATAAATTAATGTAAATTGGGAAGAGTCACATAAATGCCTTCAGAAGTCATGTCCTTTGAGTCACTTCAGTATTTTTTGCTAGCTCCGTGCTGCCCTCCGTAGTAAGAAATCAATGTTGTTGAAAAAATACATTAAAAGACTTCCTGTGTTCTAAATATTAGTTCCAAATCATTATTTTATTTTAAAAATGGAATACACCTTGAGGAATTTCATAGATGGTGACACAATGTTCAGCTACTTGAAACATAGCAGTTACAATGGAATGCCTGCATTTTCTCTGTCTTGTATGTGTAATTGGCATCATGTAACACACGTATTTTGTCCTCTTTTTATGTGACTCTTAATTTAAAATTTGAGAAGAAAATGCCTAGCTAGTTACTGGATAGTATGCCTCTCATAATCACAGTTTTGTAAGTTTGATGATTCATTTCAAGAACACTCACCGTTGAGTCTTACTGTTGTAAAGTACCACACATAAGCAGAAAAACTGTCAACACCATTAGTGCTAGCCCAGACATCAATTTAATTTTCATTATTGGAGACACAAAAAATGTCCAAACACAAAATAAAACACCACAAATCTCAAGCTTTTAAAAAAAATTGATTATGTTTCTATAGAAGCTACCAAAAAAAATTGCAAAAATCCAATTCTGCTATTTGGAAACACCTGGATGAATCTAGAGGACATTTTGCTAAGTAAAATAAGCCACCCTGAAAGACAAGCACAACACGACCTCACTTCTGTGGAACTGAAACAAGTTGACCTGTGGATGTTGAGGGTAGAATGGTGGGGACCAAAGGCTGAGGGCAGGGGAAGGGCCAGAGCCTGGGAAGGAGGAGTCGCTGGTCAAAGGGTACGAAGGTTTAGTTAGGCAGGAAGAGTATGTTTCAAGATTTATTGCACAACAGAGTGAGTATAGTCAAGAATAAGACATTATATATTTCAAAATAACTAAGAGAGTAAATTTCAAATGTATCATCCCCCCAAAAATGCTGTGGGTTGATAGATATATTAATCCCTCGATGTAATCGTTTGACATAGTATACATATATCAAACATTAGGGTATGCTGCAGATATGTAATACAGTTATAATTGGTCAGTTGAAAATAATATGAATTTTTAAAAATTTCTCATCAACACCTCTGAGTCAGATATTAAGCTATCGGTGTTGCCAAGGACTGTTCTGGCCTCATTTCTCTGAATCATTGCCCTTTAACAATTCTTCCAGTTTCTGGCTGGTTTGTTTTCATGCTATAGCCTATAATGAGAAAGCTTTCAGACCCCAAACTTGTCATATTCTGGGTTTCACAGCTGACCCCCGGAACTGATTCTGTTTAATCTGTGAGGCGAACAGAATAAACAAGGAAGGAACTCAACACACACAGTTTTGCTTTGGAAGGAAACTAATTTCTTGCAAAGCACATACAAGGGAAGCCTGGCTTCATCTTCAGTAGTGTGACTGGTAAAACCAGATTTTTCCCTGAGAATGAATGGCGACCCAAGGCAATTATGAAAAGAGTAATGAGATTTGGCTAAGCAAAGCAGTTTATCTCCTAAAGAAAGTTGAGAAGAGCAGTGGCCTGTAGCAGAAACAGGTGTTGCAAAATACTGAATGTGATGGCAGAATGTCCCTGGAGCTGAAAGAGGAAGGTTTAAAAATGAGCTGGCAGGTGACAGAGAAAAGATGAAGACTCAACCGACACTTCATTATCGTTCCTGAGAAAGGACAGAAATGTATTCATAGCTTAGTATCAAATAATGAAATCTTATTTCCATGAGTGAGATAATTAAAAAAAATTGCTTTAAGGTAAGTAAATGTAACTATTCAATATATAAATGTTTCATATAGACAGAGCAGGATATAAATAAAAATTCAGGTAAATGTTCCTGATGGCTGCACCATTAACTTGAGGGCCCAGAGGTAGAGTGAACACACATCACAGATGCCCAGGAGTTTATCTCTATTGTTTCAGAGTAACTACTATGGTAAAAGCTTCTTTTTCTATTTTAAGTGATCTCAGTAGAGACAATATAGATAGGTCACCCCATGCAGGAGAAGCTTGTAGAATTGTGTGGTATTTTATAAACCATCAGTAAGAGCTGAACTAGAGACAATATAAAGTTAGATTTTTTTGGCAGTTTGCTATTGCCATCTGAAGAAAATTTAAGTTTTAAAAATGTATTAAAATATATTCAAAGTCACTAAATAAATTTATTTACCAAGAACCCTTAGGTACTTGGTAAATGAATGAATTACTGCCTTATAAGTTATTCTCACAAAATAATAAGTTTTTTAAAATGCAAAGATGAGAAGTGAACATAGACACAGAGTAGAAACTGAGAGTATTAAATTTCAATTTCTATCAGCATTATCAAGAGAAAGTTTGTAGAATATTTAAGAATATAATTGCTGCAAATTCATGCGATGTTCTATGAGTCTTCTGGATTTATATTTATTTATTTAATTTTTACTGATACATAATAGATGCACATAGCTCTAGGGTCTATGTGAAATTTGGATACATCCATGTAATGTATAATAATTAAATCAGGGCAATTGGGATATCCATTTTCATAATGCTGAGAAAATTCAAATTATTCTCTATGAGCTAATTTGATATATGCAATAGATTATTGTTTTCTCTAGTCACTCTACTGCAATATGAAACATCAGGTCTTCTTTATGTTATTTAATTGGAGTTTTGTACCAATGAATCAACCTGTCTTCATCTTCCCACCTCCCCTCCCGGTGTCAGTCACTTTTTATCTCAGGATCTCCACTTGCCTAGCCACCACATATGAGTGAGAACATATTATGTTTGTCTTTCCGTACTTGGCTTATTTCTCCTGATAGAATGACTTCCAGATCCATCCACGTTGCTGCCTGGGTTTCATTCTTTCTTATGGCTGAATAACATTCAGTGGTGTATATGCACCGTATTTTCTTTATCCACTCATCCACTGATGGGTGCTCAGGTTGATTCTGTATTTTGGCTAACGTGAATGGTGCTGCAGTAAACACTGGAGAGCAGACACTTCTTTTAATCTGGTGATTTCCTTTCTTTTGGCTGCATACCCAGTAGTGGGATTTCTGGGTCATATGATGGTTCTATTTTTAGTTTTTTGAGGACCCTCCATTTACTGTTTTCCATTGTGGCATATAAATGTGCATTCACAACAACAACATAGAAGGATTTCCCTTTCTTCACATTCTCACCAGCATGCATTTTATGTTATGTCTTTCTGAGAAAAATTGTTCTCACTGGGGTGAGAGATCTCATAGCTTTGATCTGTGTTTTTCTAATGACTATTTTGAGCATTTTGTCATACACCTGTTGGCTATTTGTATGTCTTCTGTTGACAAAAGTCTATTTAGATTTTTTGCCCATTTTTAATTGGATTATTTGATTTTCCTCCTTTTCGGTTGTTGGAGCTCCTTATGTATTCTGGTAATTAACCCCTGGTCAGATGGGTAGTTGGCAAATATTTTCTCCCATTCTGTGGGTGCTTCTTCCCTCTGTTGACTGTGATATAGTCCCATTTGTCTAATTTTGCCTATGCTTTGAGGGTATCCTTTAAGAAATCCTTGCCCAGTTCAATGCCCTGAAGCATTTTCCCAATGTTTCCTTTTAGTAATTTCAGGTTTTACATTTAAATATTTAATCTATTTTTATTTAATTTTTGTAGCTGATGAGTGAAAAGGGTCTAATTTCATTCTTCCGCATACAGTTATTCCGTTTTCTCAGCAGCACCATTTATCAAAGATTGCCCTTTCCCTGATGTAAGTTCTTGGTGTCCTTGTCAGAAATGAGTTGGATGACAACGTATCAACTTATTTCTGGGTTCTCTACTTTGTTCCATTGGTCTCTTTGTCTTTTTTGATGCCAGTGCCATGCTGATTTGGTCACTATAGCTTTTGTGTAACACCTGGAGTATATCTTGAAGTCAGGTAATGTGATGCTTTCAGCTTTCTTCTTTTGCTCAGAATCATGACGGCTACTCAGGGTATTTGTGGTTCTTATAAATTTTAGGACTTTGTTTCTATTTCTGTGAAGAATATCACTGGTATTGTCATAGGGACTGTATTGAATCTGTAGGTCACTTGTGTAGTATTGACATCGTAGAAATATTAATTCTTCCAATCCATGAGCATGACATATCTTTCCAGTTTTTGTTTCCTCTTCAATTTTGTTCATTAGAGTTTTATAGCTTCCTTGTAAAGATCTTTCACCTCTTTGGTTAAATTGATTCCAAGGTATTTCTTATTTGTAGCTATTATAAATAGGATTGCTGGCTTGGCGCCTGTGGCTCAATCAGCTAAGACGCCAGCCACGTACACCTAAGGTGGCGGGTTCGAATCCCCAGCCTGAGCCCACCAAACAACAATGATGGCTGCAACCAAAAAATGGCCGGGCGTTGTGGTGGGCACCTGTGGTCCCAGCTACTTGGGAGGTGGAGGCAGGAGACTAGCTTGAGCCCAGGAGTTGGAGGTTGCTATGAGTTGTGATGCCATGGCATTCTACCCAGGGGGATAGCTTGAGGCTCCATCTCAAAAAAAAATAATAATAAATAAAAATAAATAAATAAATAGGATTGCTTTCCTGATTTCCATTTCATATTGGTCACTGTTGGCATATATAAATCTACTGGTTTTTGTATGTTGCTTTTGTATCCTGCAACTTTACTGAATTCATTTATCAGTTCTAACCATTTTTTGATGGAGTATTTAGGGTTTTCTAAATATAAGATAATATCATCTACAAACAAAGAAAGGTAATTTAAATTCTTCCTTTCCAATTTGGATTCCTTTATTTCTTTCTGTTGTATGATTTCTCTGGCTAGGACTTATTTAGTTGAATTAAAATGGTAAAAGTGAGTATCAATCATGTCTTGTTCAGATATTAGGGGAAAGGCTTTCCATAGTTGTCCATTTGATGTAACATTAGCTATGGGTTTATCAATATGGCCTTTATTGTTTTGAGGTATGTTTCTTCTGTACATAGTTTGTTTAGAGTTTTTATCATAAAAGGATGGATTCTGAATTTTATTAAATGTTTTTTGAGCATCTATTGAAATGATCAGACAGTTTTGTTCTTAATTTTGTTAATATAACCTGTCACATTTATCTATTTCCTGATGTTGAACCATCCTTGCATTCCTGGGATGAATCTTACTTGATTATGGCAGATGATCTTTTTAATGTGTTGTTGCATTCAGTTTGCCAATATTTGCTTGAGAATTTTTTAATCTGCATCCATCAGGATACTAGTGTGTCCTTGTCTGGTTTTAATAACAAGGTAATGCTGACCTTGTAAAATGAATTTGAAAGTATTCCTTCCTCTTCAATTTTTTTGAAAAGTATCAGTAGAATTGGATGTCCCAAAGGGGATATTCTGGTAGTGCAGGAAGGCTGGCTGACAGTGGATTGTCAGAAAACCCATGAGACATACCTCTTATTGTGCTGTGCTGCTGAATAGGCAGGCTGATTTGGTTTCTGCTTGAATTGAGATTTAGACCAGTTTTCCTAGTCTGGGGATACTGATCTTCACTCTCCACCCCATCTCTGACTGTCCTCAGGAATTCTTCTCCCTCTGATATTTCCTATGGGTTGAGGCAGGGATGGGTCTCCTGCCAGGGAACCCAAGATGGTGAGAAAACTGACCGACTACTTCAGACTCCTTTTTTCCAGTGTAGTAATTGTGAGTTGGGGAAAATTTTTCCACAAGGTTGGTGCATGGCTTTGGTCATCTAGAATATAAAATTTTATTTTGCTAATATCCTTGTGGAGTTTTTTTGATTTCTCCACAGCCCTGAAAACTATCCCATCATCCTGGGTGAGTTCTCTGGGGCATTGCTGGTGACATTCTCAGGGCTGTATATTTATTTTTTTATTTTCTGTGGGGGTAGGGGTGGCCCCAGTTTCCCTCTGCTCTGCCATTGTGGTGGCATCATTCTCTGATTTATATTAAAACTTTCTTAAAAGGATGAAGAGCAAGAGAAAGGGCTTTGTTTAACTCCCAGGATTTCCCTCTGAGATGTCTGCTAAGTAGGAGACACAAGATTATGTTTCGATAATTGCATATTGAGAACATTTTACTTAAAATATTTAAATAACAAATGAAAATACATTGGTGGTACATATGGATTTATAATTAATTAAGTTAATAATGACATTGGTTGGATGCTTTTATCTCCCAGGCATTTGGCTTTTATAACTAATTTTTAGAGCAACATGAAGGGAATGATTTCCCCCATTTTGTAGCTGAAGATACAGTGTTACATACTGTGCCCACATGGTAAATGAGAAAATCAGGATTTAAAGTCAAATCTCTCTCTCTCTCTCTCTTTTTTTTTTTTTTTTTTTTTGCTGTTTTTTGCAGGAGCTGGGTTTGAACCCACCACCTCCGGCTTATGGGGCTAGTGCCCTACTCCTTTGATCCACAGGGGTCCCCTTAGTGTCAAATCTCTTTGATGGACACCATTCTCAAGGGAGTTAAGTGATATCTTGCAGTGGTCAGCACACATAGCAGTGAGCTCAATAGATACCTAGCAGGTGGGAGAGGGCAGGAGGGAACAGGTAAAGATACACGGAATGGGTACAACACACACTATTCAGTGAGGGGCACATATATAACTTTGACGCAGACTGCACAAAAGAAATCCATGTAACCAAAATGTTTATACCCCTGTAATATTTGGAAATTTTTTTTTAAAATGGAAAAAAATAAAGTTAAACTCCATTTCCTAGTCCATGTTTGTTTCACCATTTGAGCCACTTCTATGATATTTTAATCCCACATTCATAAAAATACATACACATATACATATCCATATTCACATACATAAACTCTTTATAATATATGTGATTACTTTCGAAAGATAAAGAAAATTAAAGCCTAGGGGCTCAAAGGAGTAAGGCACTGGCCCCCTATACCGGAGGGAGGTGGTGGATTCAAACCCAGCCCCAGCCAAAACTGCAAAAAAAAAAAAAAAAATTAAACCCTATATTATATCTGGGTCCTGTATCTACGTAGATGTTACTTTCCAAAGGATTCGATCTCATCCGAATCTGTAAGATAGTGATATGTAATATCTTTTTCAGTACTCCATATATCTCTTTTAAAATTGTTTATCACATTGATCTCCAGGATATGAACCACCTGAGCTGCCAGCAAAATCAATATGATGTTAATATTTTAAAAGTAAATTTTTTAAAAAATTAGAATTAAGTGGAACTTTCATATGAGAATGAATAGCAGCATGATTGTTACCAGAATAGGAAAAACATTTGTGAGATTCTTCTGTATAAAAACAGAAAACCCTACCGTTTAAAAAAGAATCTAAAAGAAATCATTTCTTTTGATCCATTTTTTGATGTCATATTTATTGTCCAAAAGGGGATAATATAGTAATATAAGTCATAAGACTTTATTGATTATTCGTGGTAATAAGTAAGCTTTATTGAACAATGATATATGTTATTTTGTCCTCTAATACTCATAGCAACCTGATAAATTATGTTCCATTTTTTTACAGTATATTACAGCTTAGGAAACAGAAGCTCAGTAAGGTTGAGTAAGACGGTTAGGATGAAACAGTTTGTAAGGAGCAGAAGGGATATTTAAACCCATTTCTCCCTAATATGGATTTCTCTGCTTTCCGTTATAACTGCTTTAGTACATGAGATGATCTTCAATGTGTGTGTCCACAATCTTTAGATAAGAAGTGTAGTTTCCCTTTGGTTACAAGAAGCACTCACTCAGAGGATGCATTCTACAAGGGATGGATGTGTGTGTAAATGGTTATGATTGCTTATTTTAAGAATGAATTCTAAAATAATGTGCTGAAACTTCAGAACATCCTACGTGGGTGTAGAGTGAGGAGCCCATTCAGCCCCTCCCAAATTGCGTTTACTGTACTTACTTCCACAGAATTAATTTTTAGTATCCTTTTGACATCTCAGGTTCCCTCTGACTGACCTGCTTTTCCCCATGTCGGAAGCTGTAATAACAGGCATGACTGCACCACTGCCAGAAAATTTTGAAAATTAATTTCTAGGATGAAATCTCTTTGGCAGAGAAAAGCCATCTTGGAGAAATTAGTAAAAATTCTGATTCCAAGCCACACTAATGGATGCCGATTTATAGGCAGGGCTGAGGTGCTCAGAATTGGCCAGGTTAGAAATTAGTAACTTAAAACCTTAGTTTTACATTAAAACTCCTTGAGAAATGTTATAGAGTAGAGCACAGAGTCATATGTCTTTCTAAAAAGATTGAACTTGACTCTTCAAAAAAATGTTAGGCTTGGGGCTGGCTACTGACACCTTTGTGTGGAGATAGCTTGAGTTTCTTCTTTCCTCAAGGCTATTTCCTTAGAACTGTCCAAGGAGTATCCGAGGTAATTAGACCCACTTGTCTCCCTTGCAAACACGCAGGCTTGTTCTAGGAACTATATGTTTTTATTCCTAGTAGTAAAATTGGAAAAGTATGCTTGTGGTTGGGTTCCTGGGGCCAAGGGCTCTGGCACTTTTAAAATCCTTCGTTGTCTCTTGCTTTTCATGTTCTTGCCTTTTGGAATCTTTGGCACATTGGGCCATCCCCAAAGGATGGAAGCCTGCTAGAGTGGGAATTCACTTCCCTCCAGCCGTAAAATTCAGCCAAGCCACATGTAACACATATAAATTTATTTCAAATGTATTTTAAGCTCCTAGTAAGGGGTGATTTAAATTCATAACTGCTAATTCATAGTGCAACCTCATTAGATTAGGCATTATAATGAGCCCCCTGGAGAAAGGGGGTACTAGCTCTTTGCCACACATTCAGTCACCAGCTGAATCACCAGCTAACGTCCTATATGCTCAGCCCCACGTTCTGGTGGCCTCTTTCTGTCATGCCAGCTGACTTCCCCTGCATGTGACTTCTCACCCTGGGTCTGTTAGCTCCTAAAGGAAAAGCTAAGAGCTGCTACTTGAGGAAGTACCAGCCCAGATTTGAAATGTCAAAGCTAATGGACTGCCTAGAACCTCAAAACACTTTCACAGGGCTGGGCACCGTGTAATCCCAGCACTCTGGGAGGCCGAGGCAGAAGGATCACGTCAGGTCAGGATTTTAAGACCAGTCTGGGCAATATAGCAAAACTCTGTCTCTATAAAGAATTTAAAAATTAGCCAGGCATGTTGGCACCCACTTATAATCCCAGGTACTTGGGAGGCTGAGGCAGGAGAACTGCTAGAGCCCAGAATTGGAGGTAAGAGTAAGCTATGATTATACCACTGATTTCTAGTGTGGGAGACAGAGTGAGACCCGTCTTTAAAAATAAATAAATAAATAAATAAATACATAAACAAGCAAATAAACAATTTCACATTTCCAGTTTGGAAATGATCAGTGTATCTTCTGTCTCCTGACACTACTTTTTTTAACTATGCTCACATACAAATGCCAGTGTCCTATCCCCAGGGCAGCATCTGTTAAGACCTGTGGATCTTATATACAATTATGATTTAATTAAAAAAAAAAAAGAGGAAAAAACATTAAAGAAAAAATACCTGTGGATCTGGTGGCAACCAACCGAAGAAGTATAAAGTTAGAAACAATGAGAGATCAAGAGACAAGACACACAGAGTAGAATTTTCAAACACAGGAGACCACTGCCCATTTGTGGGGTTCTGACAATGGCCCCAAGTGTCAGCTCCACTCAGCTTTTATTGAAAGCTGTTTGCTGATTAGCCTGGAGGATAAGCTGAGGAAGGGAACAAAGATGTCAGCAGTTTCTCTGAGTGAGTATCAGCTCTTATCGTTTCTATCATCATTAACTTTAAGAGTCTGAACAACCTTGAGAAATCCAGAACCTGAGCCTTGTGTGGGGGCAGCCTGCTGTCTGTGGTCACCCCACACAGATTCCTAGGGAGGTGTTAATCCCCACTAGTTCACTGCAGAGTAAAACACCACTGGCATCAGTCTCCTCGGAAGAATCAGTGGCACAGAGGAATTTTGCTCTCATCATCACCACAGAGGGTCTTCCTCTGGATAAGGGATCTAAGCCCTCCTACCCATATTTCAGGGCTTGAGCTGTTCCCTTGATTTCTGCCCCAGCCAAATACAGATCTCCACAGTGGGTATTTGCTTGACTGTTAGCTAGGCAGGAACTGGCCTACTCAATGTTTCTTACTAGGCCTTGCACACAGCTTCCTCTGTGGCCATTCTTCCTCAGAGTGTGTATAGACCTGGCAGGGGTGTTAGTACGCTACATTCCAAATAGGCCAGGCTTCTAGGAAAAGCAGAAAACTTGCTCAGATAAGAAATTTAGCAGCAACTGGTTTAAAGGTAAACTAGCTGACTTCCCTTTGTTCCACCTTGCTCAGCTTACTTTTTTTATTTTCCCCTTTTTCTGGGGGTGTTACCCTTGCAAGAATGGGGTCTTCGGTCCCCATTCTGCCTGCAGCCTCTCGTGGCCTGATCCTGACCTGTCTCTGTTCCTGCTCTGGCCCCTTATTTACATTGGCAAAGTAGTGAGTGGTACAAGTAAGGGAATACACTTGGAAAATATGCATAATTTTAAAATGCTATTACAAATAATAAGGTAAAATGATGATTTAAAATACTTTTTTAAAAATAAAATCATGTCTTTTACATTTAAAGTCACACCTTAAAAAACTGTATGATGTCCACAGTTCTTTACAGTTTTGCCCACCAAGCCATTCAGACGCAGGGAAAGTGTGGGAAGATCACGTTAAAATACTCAGTTTAGCAAACAAGAGAAACTGTTCCTAAAAAATATGCCAGATGAACCTGTCTCTAAAAAGACCTGTGATGTCAATATTAGTTCCTGCCTCAGACTATTTATCTTGTTTTTCAGGCCCACTAAAAATTCAGGGAGCGCCACTAAGAGTTTTAAAAAATCAATAAATAATTTATCTCTGCAAATAAGACCCTTGCTTTCTGAGGTGAGATTAGTTTTCCAAAGCATTCAGCATTAGAATCAGCCAGGCCAATTCATGGGAGTTTATAATTGATCCTGACAAGAGAAGGCTAAGTGGGGGTGAAAACAAAGCCAGATGATTCTCCAAAATAGACCTGCAAGGTGGGTACAGCCACACCAGGTTCTGTGTAAGGACTGTGATGACGAAAAAAAACTGTAAGTTTGGGGACAGCTTTTAGCAAGATGGTGAGCCTTATTTTTTATGACTGCCACTAAGAGCAGGACAAGTTCCATCTATAATATCTAAGGCCATGTTCACTCTTCCCCAAGTGTGAACTGTGTATGTGTGCATATGTGTGTCATTCTCTCCATGGCTTCACTTGGAATTGTGTTCTTCTAGTTATGATTTCTTTTTAGAACATATAAATAAAAAAGAAACGTTCTTGAATCCACGAAGAGCCAAGTGCTCGCATCGTCTCATGTCGTCTGGTGCCTGTGGATTTTCTTCTCTGAACCCCGACAGTTTCTCACAGAATGCCAACTTCAGGAACAGGCTGTAGCTTGGCTTATGTGAAGATCTTTGGCAACAAATTGGTACAAATCTGGCTACGAAGAAGACAACAGTGTCCTACTTTAGTTCTTCAAGGAAAAAAGTAGTAACAGTGGGAAGAAAATTGCTCTGTACAAATTCCCATAAGAAATATCTGTGGTAGAAATCTAGTAACCTGTTTTGTAAGGCTAAGAGCTGCTACTTGAGGAAGTACCAGCCCAGATTTGGTCTTTCGACCTTTTGTGGCCTCTCTCACCTACTAGGAACAGGTTATAGTCAGCTCAGGGTACCTCAGTCAGCCTGTGTCAGGTCAGGGAAAGCACTTAACCTCGTCTTCTCCTATCTGCACATCTCTGACAGTGTAGTTTAAAAATTGTTTTATATGGTAACAGCAGTGCATTAACAACCCCTGAGAAAACATTGAATGGCTATACCTATCAGTGACAGAACAAGCCTCTCTCTCTCTCTCTCTCCTTCCCTCATATGCACCCACGGCCTTTGATATTTTCACTTCTCAGAGTGTTGTGTTGTATAATCCATCTCTACAACTACTGCCTGTAGTAATATTAATAATAGTCACCCCGTGCAACCCCCGTGGAAAGGTTTGCCCAGTACCCACCACCTGCTACCTACAGTCATTCTTCTTGTTTCTGCCTGTGCTTCAGGAACACCACGTGGGCGCGTAGTAGGCGCATAGCGACGGCTCTCAAAGCCTGCGTCCTGCTCTCCCAGGGTCTTTACTTGTCTATTCCTCCGTCACACTGAGTAGTAAAAGCTCTGACTCGGAAATATCTTCTTAGCCATCACCTTTCCCAGCATGCCGTGTGGCACACAGTAAGCCTGTCAAAAATAATTATTTGTAATAAATGAGCAGATATTCAAATGAAGTCAAGGGGCCCCACTAAGAATATGGAAAGAAGCGATTAGCAGAGAGGCTCAACAATCATAAGCATAGCTGTGTTCCTCAGTGACAGGAAGTACAAGGGGCCACCCTGAGTGAGTTGCTGTGAGCTGCGCCAGAAGTTTGGCGTCTCAGGAGAAAAATGGTGCTGTGATAGAGAAGAGAAGCATCTGGACAGAACATCTTGAGCTATTGCATTTGGCGTTGGTGAGTCTGAACTCTCCGCGAGGAGGCATACACTGATGCAGGGGCACATGGTTTCACTCCAATTAGACCCCTTTTCTTTTTATATGAAATTATGATGGGGTCCTTCTGGTAACTGTTTTTTTAAATTCCTGCAAAGAAACTGAGCCTCAAATGGTTAGAGTGAATCTCCAGGGCAGTTAGGTTGGTTAATCATTGAACTGAGGTGATAATGTTTGTGTTCCTATAGACATCTCTATGCTCTGTGCCATGAGGAGTGACAATTAGCCTAACACCATCACCTCTAAAGTCCCAAGATATTGTATGTGGCTACTATAAACCACGTTAGCCACAGGCTCAGAACACGTTCTTAGATCTCAACTCCTACGCAATGCTACTTGTAAATGGGGTATTTTGTTAAGAATTTAAAAAAAAAAAAAGGAGGATAATTAAAGCCTTTTGAAAAACAATTAACTGCTCCTAGGGATCCCAGCACTCATTTTCAACTGTGGGAACTATTAAAGCCAAAATTTTAAAATGTTGAAAATCAGTGCCAATTTGTAGATACCACACTAAGAAATGCATAAAACAACAGGATCCACTTACTAAACAGTTTCTGTAGTTAGTTTCCAAGTAAATAATTCACCATAGACTTAAATAATGGTAGAAAGACATATTCAGTTATTAAGAAAATAATTATCAAGCATCTATATGTGTTCATTAGGCTTCTCCAGAGAAACAGAACCAATAGAATGTGAGATATATATGCACACTATATGTGTATGTGTATGTCTGTGTGTGTTATACATTATATATACATCTATTGAATTAGCTCAAAAGATATAGCTATAGATACAGATATAAAGAGATTTATTTTAAGGACTCGGCTTATGTAATTGTGTGGGCTGTTAAGACCAAGAACTTCAGGGCAAGTTGGCAATTCTAGCCCAAGTTGGTGATTCAGGCTAAAGGCAGTCTGGGGTGGGATTCCTTGCTCTTCAGGGGAAGTCAGTCTTTCCTCTTAATAGGATTAGGCTCACTTACATTATGGACGATAATATGCTTTGCTCAAAAGTCTGTTGAAATACCTTTGCAGCAACATCTGGACTAGTATTTGACCAAACAGCTGGGCACTGCAGTTTAGCCAAGCTGATACATAAATTTAATTATCACAGGCTACGTGTCAGAAACTTCATGGAGCTGGAGGTTGCACTTGGGAGCAGTCAAGTTTGGAAGCTATCTGGTGAACAGATGGCCACACAAACATGAGTTTCACTGTTCCCAAGCTCCAGAAATGAAAAGTGAGGGTACTTTTAGAAGTTGTAGCAGGAAAATCTGACCCACTCTGAAGGCTTGAGGTAGCACCCCAGAGAAAGTGACATTTGGGCCTGAAGAAGCCTAAAAAAAAAAAGTGGTTAACCAAAGATGAGGAAGATTCTGAAATAGGCTGGAGCTGGGGTAAGGCCAGTGTGGTTGGACCCTACAACGTGTGCGGAAATTGGGTGCAGAGGGTGTTTAAACCGTGGGACCAACCAGGTCCTTCACCATCCTGCAGATCATGTTACAGATTTGCCCTGTTAATACAGAACAATTGTTATTTGAAGTCCATGTGCTTTGTGCCAAATGTGTCAGAAGGGCTAAGTGTAGAATGTAGGGTGCCTTTGGGAGGCTGGTAAACAGGGCATGTGGAGCTGGAGATGGGTTTGAGTTAGCTCTGCTCTGGAGAATATTTTAGAGAACACAGGAATTAGCTATGAGGGCCGAGGGAGAAGTAGCTATCCAGGGTGGTTCTGAGATTCCAAGCTAGCTTAGCAGTTCAAGCTTGTTATGATGGGGAACGCTGGTTTAGGATTCTGAGTTCACGTTCAGCTGGAGGTACTCGTGGTGTAGCCAGGTGGAGAAATCTAACAGGCAATTGGACATGGAGCTCCGAGACTCTGAAAAGACATCCAGGGTGAAAGAGAACTGAGAAACTATGAAGGTGGATGAGATTGCATGGGTGGGGGCGGGTATCGTGATAAAAAGAGAAAGTCCAAGGACCAAGCTCAGAGCTACTCAGGACTAAACATGAGTGACCGAGGGAGGAGATGGAAAAGCAGACTGGCTTGAGGAATGTGGACAAAAGCAGCATCCTCAAATCTGGCAGAGTCCTGTCTTTCTTCTGCAGTTACATCTTTCTCGAATCACATTCAAGAGAGGTTTTCCACTTTTAAGGACTTGGGTGATCAGTTTTGTTGTGCCCAGGAGTTCCACAAAGACCACACTGCCAACAAGCCAAACTTACAGCCAAGTCTTTTATTGAAGAGCCGGCTGGTGACTGCTTCAGTGTCCAACATGGGGTTTCTGAGAGCAGCACTGAGTGCTTAAGGAGTTGGGTTGTGCTTAGTCACATCCTGGTTGGCATGCAGGCTGTCCAGGTGCATTCAGGTGGGGTAGCAAGCAGGCATTGTACAGAAGCAGAATTTTGCAGTTCGTTAGCTCTACGTCATACATCTTTGTTTTAATATTTTTTCATACATCTTAGTTCCAGTATTCTTTCCACCTGGTATTGTTTAGAGGTCAGTCTAGGGATAGTCAGTTCATCTCCCAGGGAGTTAGTCAAGCAAGAAGTTAGTGAGTTCTTTCCCACCTATCTTGGGAGTGAACCAGACTTACTCCATTTTGATGAGGGCTTGCAGCCCAGGAATTTGCCAGGAGTTAACTGGCATTTTTCTACTTTAGTCTAGGCCTAACAGTTTGGGCCCACCTAGATAATCTGGGATTATCTCTCAAATTAAAAGTTCTTAGCCTTAACCATGTCTATAATTCCCTTTGCCATATAACATTATATATTCGCAGGTCCCAAAGATTAGGATGTGGCCGTTGTTAGGGAACATTGCAAAAACTAACAAAACAAGTATGTGGAACACAGCCGAGAGGCACAGAAGATAAAACTAAAAATGTTCCGACTGGCTGTCTCATGTGGAAATAGACAAGAGCAGTTTAGGTTTGAAGATCATGGAGAGGAGCTAATAAATTAAATCAGAGAGATTGCAAGTAGATACTTTTCTCAGGAAGTCTGTAAAAAGTGCCAGTCTTGAAACCTAAGCATGAGTGGATATTTACTAGGATTGAAGGAATTCTTGTCTATATGCAGGACTTGCTTGGTGGAGCAAGAATTCCACGCCACCCCACCTCCTAATTCCAGAGAGAAAGCTTCTAGTTCTATCCAGAGCATCTGAAGAAAAATGAACAAGAAAATAATTAGCAGATTGAAATACAGTGTGAAGATAATTGTTAACTGAGAAAATGAAACTAAGATAAATACATATTCTGAAATTCTCTACGTTCATTTCGATTTTAAAAAATATGATAATGACCGTATGGTTTTAGATACGTATGTTCCAGAGCAATTAATCTTGTAATAAATGTGTCTCTAATGAGCATTTGCCAATAGTTTGATGATGATAAAAATAATGTGTTTCACATCTGCTGTTTCTGAAGCCAAAAGGCTTCAAATAATGTCTGTGGCTAGTGAGGGCTGTACTTAAATGAGAATCAGTGCTAATATGAAAGAAAAAGCAAATGGAATCAAAAGAAAAAAATACTCTCCTATTTATGAATTAACAAAAACATAACCTAGTTGTTAATTGTTGAGTGATCAACTTATTTCTGGTGCTATTCTGAATGTTGTACATTTGTTCATTTAATCATTAAAATGCTTAAATAAATAGATGCAATTATTATCTTCGTTTTGGCTATGAGGAAACTGAAGCATGCACACCAGCCAGGGCTGGAGTTTGTCTAGGCAGCCTGTAAATTTCAAACTGTCGATGACAATAGGTAACGCCCAGCAGTTATTGTGTACTAAGTACCCATTTTATGTCCTTTATGTATATAAATCATTACATTTTAACTCCAGCACTATGAGGTGGGCATTTTCATACCATCTTACAGAAGAGGAAACTGAGGCACAGAAGGGTTAAGCTGCACAAGTAATAAGTGGTTGAGTCACAATCTCTGCCCAGGCAGATTGGCTCTGGAGTTCTGTTTCCTCTCCACATACCTGAAAGGTTATGTTTTTGAAACTTTCTCATGTAGACAGAGTATTTTCTCAGATATCACTGCTATTGATATTTTAAAAAACATTTGAAAGTAAAAAGAAAAAAATTGCTTTTGATGGGCCAGCAAACCTCCCTCTCTGAAGTTCACCTTCCCTGAATGTAGAATGAGGTAATCTGTCAATAACTTTTAGGTGCCCAAATCTAGAATCAAAATGCTTTCGGTATCATGTGCCAAAATATCTTCTCTTCTTTTGCCAATTTTCTATTGTGTTTTGACATGCTGGGATTGATTCTGTGCCTTATTATTGTAATGATTAATAATCATTCATAGTAAGCATTAGAGAGTACTGTATGCTAAGTGCATTACTTGGTGATTCTACTTAATCCTCACACAAGCTTTCCTCTTAGTTATATTACTCTCCTATCTTACAGACGAGGAAACTAATGTTAGAGATGCTTAGAACCCTATTCAAGTCACAGAACCAGGAAATGGCAGAGCTGGGATCAAACCCAGAAAGCCTCACTCTCAAAACTCAAAAGTCTAATCTCTTACCGTCTTGCCCATATGTTGTGTGTACCAAATCTGAAACACAGAGTCAGATGAGACTTAAGCTAAGAAGGATCACTTAGGCTACATATATGAATGTGAAGTGAGAGGAAGTGAATGTCCTATCTCAAATGACAACTTTCTCACCCACCCAAGTGGTAACTTCCACATCAAGAGCCTCTCTCTTGGGTTTCATGTATGGGATCCCAAGGAGCAGCTTAAGATACGAGGAGAGGAAGCAGTGATTTAACCATGTATTTTTCTGAGAAGTGTGGACAGATTAGTTCCCTCCTGGCTAACAAAGGGCATGACGCTGAAGGGACAGATAAGGTGTCTGAATTGTGGGTAAGGCTTCTGGACCTCTGCTCATGAATGAGAACCGAGGGAGGCCTCTCCAGGCACGGCTATATGTGTGCACATGTGCAAAATCGTGTCTGTGTGTGGTGGCCTCAAATAGTTAAGGAATTGCACAAAGTCGGGTACCAGACCCCAAAGAAAACATATTACTTAAGGGGAAAGAAGCAGCCAATTGAATATAAGAAGATATTAAAAAACAAATGGTCTGTCTCAATTTGGCCATAACCTGGGAGGACAGAGGCTGCCTTAAGATTATTCCCTGTTGAAGAAATACCTGGAAACACTGATGTAGTGGGAAATGACCTGTAACTTCCAAGGTTTGGAAGGCTGGTGAGATCAGCTAGCCCAAACTTTGGCCTGCACACAGTCCACCAGTCACTTCAGATGGCAGCTGTTTGAGGCCCCTTTTTCAGAATGAGAATCTCTCGCCACCATTCCAGTGATTACCTGTACTCGCAGTCGAGAAAGCCATTACAGCTCTAAGTCCATCTACATCTCCTAATCTCCAGTCTGTCCTTAAGGAGAATAAAAAAGGTTATGTCAACACCCACCTACAAGACCCTAATATTCCTGGAGCCATCACTAAATTCCCTTCATAATCTCCCACTTGCCTATGGGATACTTCATTTCCTTCCTTTTCTCCTTACTTGTCTGGTTTTCATTCTCAATTGTACATCTTCCAATGAAGATGGAAGGCCAGGTATCATTTATGAGACTCAGAACTCAGATTTCTGTACCATGCAGAAAATGACCATCATTCTCAACCTTGCTGAGAAGTGAAGAAGTAAAATTCATGCCCAGAGTGGGACTAGGATTTTGTGACTAACAAGGAATCCCTAAAGAAGTGAACATTCCTTGCAAGTCTATAGGAAAATTCCTTCCCTGAGTCTTTAATGGCCAAAGCAGTAATGATAATAATGTTCTTAAGAGGAGTTATCAGGGGAATGAATCATATATCATTTGAGAATGTTTAACACGTCCTTAAGGTTATTAATACCATTCAGGAGTCACGAATCCCAAATCTGTGTCCGTGTACAGCAGTCATTCATGAAGAGTAATGTCATTATTCACTCTGATCGACATTTATGATTGTTGAAGTTCACTGACACTGTCACGTGTTGTTCACAGGAATGTGACCTGGAATAGTTTAGCTATCCCAGACACACACTGCTCACCAGAGCTGGAAGAAGGCTACCAGTGCCCACCCGGGTTTAAATGCATGGACCTCGAAGATCTGGGACTTACCAGGCAAGAGCTGGGCTACAGTGGCTTTAATGAGATAGGTCTGTCTTACTGGTAAAACACATTTTCAGTTTCTATTTTATGATGTTGATGATGGAGAGAATAATTGCATAATTGATATTTCGTGTTATGACTGGCTACAGTATGGTGGAAACACAGATGCAAATTTTAATTCTATTCCAATATTATAATATATACTACTCTACACTCTGTAGCATATGGACTCTGTGTACACAGGCAGTGTTCATACAGAGTTTAAGATCTCTTGTTTTAGACTTTTAATTCTTAATTATAGCATTTTAAAATATATGTTTGTTGAATGATGTTCAGGGTTGTTACCCAAAGATAAATAAGACTTGGTCCCACTAGACAAGGTAAGTCTTAAAAACTATAATACTAGGTATTGATGAGTGATGAGAGCCAAAAGTGCCCCTGAGACAGAAGATGACTAGTGGAATAATGAATGTGCATCAGCTATATAACAGGTGTACAGGAAATGCTTGTGCACGCGATCAGTGTGCTCACCGGGGGACTTGGCTGCTTCTTGGCTGCTCCCATTAAGTCCTGCGCTGTGCCATTACACACGTAATTAAAGAATGTAGTATCTGATACTTACTTGACATTATTGTGTTTCTTATAATTCCATGCACATGGCACATATTTCATTCTTAAAGCAAGAAAATGAGATTCTAAACAAGTATTTTATGCTTTAAGGTTGTGTTATCAGAATTATTTTTTTAACTAATTTTTTTCCTTAAAGTTACAAGGCCCAAGTGCATTTGAGAGTGTTCTTGACACCTTTACTCAGGGGCTAAGAGAAAAATCTTTCAATAGGCAATAGGGTGGTGGTCGTACTTTTCTAGAAACTATATCTATGTCCCGGCCTCTGATGTGGTTTCACATCTCAGGGGGCACCTGTGTGACAAGGGATTTCATGACCAGAGATGAGCCTGGTGCTTGTCAGTCCTGGATGGCACCTGCTAAAACCATCCAGGAATCTTCCCCCATCAGAAAAAGCATCTGCGGAGCCCCATTCCCATCCCAGCTTTCCATCCACAGCAGCTCCTGGATGGTGTAAAGAACTCTGGCCTAAGTACTGGAATTTCCGAAAGAGTGTGTGAAGGTCTCCTGTTGTTTGAGGAATACTTACTTCCCTGATTTATGAACAAAAACCACAAAGTTGCAGCTTTTAGGCAGAGTGTAATGCTGAACTTAGACTGAAAAACACTACTACTGGCATTTTATAGTCTTGTTTTGCAAAGAATATCTTAAATTTTCTATTCTTAAACTTCAATGAGCCCTCACTCTGGATCCCCAGCATTGTAGTTAGAAAGTATTCTCCCTTCTCTTTTGGCTAATGGCATCATTCCTTATTTCACAGAAATCTATGGAAGCATTTCAGGTTGCTCAAGTTATACTTTCTTAAACTTGTCGAGCTTTGTAAGTGATCTTAAATTCTTCCTTGTCTCAAAAGTACAAAGGCCTCTTGTGAATTATTCCAGTGATTCTCAGGCATGAGGAGGAAACCACGCATGTGGTATGAAAGATGAGGCATGTAGAGATGGTAGGCTGCATAGAACGACCTCCAGCAATCCTACCAGCTGGGCATGACCAGAAGGCATGGCTTATCTGTGCCTGAACCCCTTTCTTTTAGGGGCTAACTGGGTGTACCTGTGTCTTCTGTGAAAAATGGCCACCATTCAAGGGCTCGGCTATCCTTGCATGCACACACATACCTGCCAATCCTTTTGAATTATATATCTAAACAGATTATATCCTGTCCATTTTTAATACAGCAGTTGTGCCTAAATTCAAAATGCTGTATTTATTTATAGTTGATTAATCTTTCTTCATTCAGACTTATATAATAATTTTTAACTAATATAGGGTAAAATCTCTCTTTGAGAAAGAATTGTGTTGGCTGAAGAGGGCTGATCTCAGAGGGCATTTCCCTGAGGGCACTAGGCATCTTAACTAAAGCAATTATCTTACTATAGTTGTACTATTAATATGCACATTTATATCCCAAGGATTTAAGCTCCTTGAAAACAGGAAGTGCATCTTTTCATCTTTCTGTCTCCAGGGCCTAGTGCAATGCCTGGCTCTTAAGGAGAGCTCCATAAATATTTACTAGGGGACGGACAAAGTGTGGGTCCTTTTGAGTTTGTTGGTAACCAGTCATGTTTGCATTAGGTGAAAAAGCTGTAGTAGAGAATTAAGTTGTTTTCCTCTTGTTCTTTTCTCTGATTTTGTCTGTTTGTGTTGGCAATATTTGCTATTCCTCAAGACTCTTTCCTTTCTTTTCAAACTTAATTTAGTCTATTTGCTTCTTTTCCTCCAGGGAAGATTAATCATTGTATGACATAGTGGTTAGATAATGAAATGTTGATTTTGTACTATAGTCAAAAAAATTTAGAACAGTCATTATAGTTTAGATTGCAACTGATAGCTACTTCCTGATATTAAATATCTCCCTCTGTAGATTTATAAAAATTGCTATTTTAAGTTATTTTTGAAGTTCTTATGGAAGCAAAAGACAATACGAGGAAAAGAAATAATTTTATTAGACATATGCGATTATTTCTTTATATATGTGGTTAAATTTACAGCACAATTAGCTGCCTAAATGCATATGAATTTAGCCACTGTATTTGTATTTGTAAGTAATCATGCTTAAATGGAGCACGTTTCCTTTGCAAATAATATTATCATGCAAAACATTGGATTTCAACTCATTTATACAATTTGTTATGATTAGCTTTATGTCTCGTTAAAATTTAACACAGATGAAGTGGAAAATCTCAAACTTTAAATTACATTAACAGCCAGAGTCATTAAATAGAAAAAAAATCCAAGGAGCCCCTGTTGTAAGCTTGGAGAGCAAAGATATTTTTGCTCCTTTGTATCTCTAAAATCATTTAAACATCAAAAAGACTGAAAAACAGAGATATAATTTCCATATGTAAGGACTCTGAAAAATCCATAACTGTAAGCCACAACACCAGAGGCCCAAGTGTCTAATAGAAAACTTGCTGAGAGGATTCCTCCTAAAGTCTCTGTCAGACACAGCCAGCAGGGCACCAATATTCTAAAATAACACATGTTTTGGAGGAGCACAGCAGTCCCCTTTTGAGTCAGGGAACAGTGTGCAGGCTGACAATGGGAGCTTCCTGAAATCCCACAGGTGTGGGAGAGTAGAGGCCCTCATCCCTGCAAGCAGCCATAGGAAGATGGAGTGGAGACGGCCATGCAGTGGCCCAGTGCTGCTGGTCTGGGCTGACCAGGATGAGGAAAGCCTAACTGAATGTTTTCGAGTCTGGCTTCACCATAGGATGACCTGGGGAGGCTTTAAATCATACCAATTTTCAGACATCATTCCCAGGACAATTAAATAAAAATCTTAGAGTGGGCCAGGTGTGGTGGCTCATGCCTACAATGCTTGCACTCTGGGAAGCTAAGGCAGGTGGATTGCCTGAGCTCACAAATTCGAGACCCACCTTAGCAGAGTGAGACCTCATCTCTAAAAATAGCCGGACATTGTGGCAGGCACCTGTAGCACCAGCTACTCGGGAGGATGAGGCAAGAGAATCGTTTGAGCCCAAGAATTTGAGGTTGCTGTGAGCTATAATGCCATGGCAATCTACCGAGGGTGACAAAGTGAGACTCTGTCTCAAAAAAAAAAAAAATCTTAGAGTGATCTAAGACCTAGATGGTTTTAAAGTGCTCTCCAGGTGATTGTAACATGGGTGCATGCAGGATTGTGAGCCACAGGACTAAAGCAACACCCACACCCAACCTTATCATATAAAAATCTTCATTTCTGTCTTAGACCATTTGGGTTATTATAACAAAGTGCCATAGACTTGGTGTCCTATAAACAGAAATTTATTTCTCACAGTTTGAAAGCTGGGAGGTCCAAGGTCAAGACCAAGACCCTGGAAGATTTCCTGTCTGGTTTGAGCATCTGCTTCCCAGTGGATAGAATTTCACCTTCTCTCTGTGTCCTCACGTGATGGGAGGGGCAAGTGGTCACTCTTGGGTCTCTTTTATAAGGGTGCTAGTACCATGCATGCGGGCTCTACCTATGACCTCATCATCTCACTGCCCAAAGGCCCTGCCTCTTAATTCTACGTACCATCACCATGAGGGCTGGGATTTCAACATACAAATTTTGGAAAAATACAAGCCTTCTGTCTATTGCATTACTCCATTCCTCCCCTGCACAAAACAGTGGCAGATTCTGGTCTTACAAAAAGTGATTTCAAAGGTGAGTAGTAATTTTCAAAAATGAGGACCATATCTATAGAAATATACTTCGAGCTACACTTAAAGCTGAAAAAATATGTAACATATACAACTCCTAAAAACTATGCATAAAAAAAGGACTGAAATATAGATTTAAAGGATAAACCTTGTCTTTGTAAATAAAGGTAGAATAGTCAACACTGCACCATGTCTTAGTGACATTGCTGAAATTCAAAGCTAAAGAAAATGTCCATTAGGTATTCAGAAAAAAGCAGTGATCGCGTTACTATAGGCAGAGACATTAGAGAGCCCTGAATGTCAGGCCAATACTCACCTCTAAGATATGATGACACGTAGAATTACAGATTCTGTAGGGAAAGAATGGGTCAAACTCTTTCTGAATATTTTTGAAAAAAGAAGAACTCACAGTTTGTATTTCACATGGAATTATCTTGAAGACAGTCAGCCAATTAAGAATGACTTTTCATGAGCCTAATCTCTAGTATCTGTTCACTATAGGGACAAAACTAATATAACTGTAGGATTTACAGACTATAGTGTACATCTTACAAATTATGATTATACAGAAGGGAGAAGATGAAAAATAGGGGAGGTGGTGTGATGATAACGATGTTTTGACGTTTATATCTACTTAGCAGTCAAAAAAATGTACCAAATTATTTCCATATGACTAATAATATTGGAATCAACTCTTATTAAATCTTGATTATATTTTTTCAAAAGAAAGATTTTCAACAGTATATTTTTAACCTCAATACATTTATGCTATGTGATAGAGCGTACTTGAAAATGACATAAGCAGATGACTCCTTTGTGTTAAAACTTGCTAGAGCACAGTGGTTCAAAAGAATGGCCCTGTGGCAAAATATGAACATATCTCTGTCATTTGAGGAAAAGTGACATGAGACTAAAGAGCAGCTTATAGATGCTTTCAGATTAACTCACTGGTATTACCCCCAGTTTACCACTGAGGTCATTCAGTATCTTACAGCAGGGAAGGGGACGAAGTGTTCCTAAGCTTGCATCATGCCTGTTTAACTCATGGCCCATGTTTTATTTCATTCTAATCAATACACAGCCTTCTACAAGACAGATCTTTGGTGTCCTTTGGTCTTCATTCATCAATTACTCCTCTCTTGTCACTTACAAACATCTCCTCACTTTGTCTCCTGAGAGTCTTATTGACACTTAGCTTGGGCCATTGAATTTTCTGTTTCATGAAGTCTCACACATGTATTTAATTTTATTTATTTACCTATCCCTATACATTCGAACTTGTGACCTTGGATTTGAACTGGTCCCTGTCCTTCAGCCGTCTCCCCACAGGCACCCTTCCACAGAAGCACCTGCAGAGCACAGAGCCAGGTTTCAGCCAGACGACTTCACACACCATCACCAGCACTAGTGGTGTATTTTCTGGCCTTGGCTACTTCCCTGGGCCATACGATGACTGAGACATTGGCCATTTCTGCATCTCCTTTTTTCTTTTCTTTCTTTTTCTTTCTTTCTTTCTTTTTTTTTTTTTGTTGTTGTTTTTATAGTTTTTGGTTGGGGCTAGGTTTGAACCCACCATGTCTGGCATATGGGGCTGGTGCCCTACTCCTTGAGCCACAGGCATTGCCCTCTAGGGTTCATTCTTAAGGACCCTTGACCAACTAATTCCCTCTAAGAAGTCAGCCTGTGCACCTAAGATATCACACACTCCTCAAGTTTCAAACCTACTGAGGAATAGACACTATTAAAAGGATATAGTGGAAGATTTCAGATTCTGTTTAGCAGACGTTCCAGTTCCAGGACTGAGGTATATGTGGGGAAGCAGGGAGTAAGCAAACAAGAAAAGGTTTCGGGATCGGCAGCACCCCAAAGTCCACAGCGCAGAGGGGAGACAGAATGGCAGCAACTCCCCCTATTTATAAAAGTGTCCTACTTCTATTTTCTGGACACTACCCACGCTCAGGCTCTCATGTCTTCCGTGTTCCTCCGTGCTCACAGGCACAGAGGGCACACAGTCTGAGCAGCTAGAGGGAGGACACTGTGATTTTTCTGTAACAGAACTGAAGATGAAATTACAGAAATTGAAAACCAGGAGCGATAAGGCTGCACACATTTTGCCCACCCTGTTCTCCAGCTGGGGAGACGGAGCAGCAGCCCAGCTCCGCAGAGCTGGGACACAGCGGCTTCCCCATGGCCGCTTGCTGTCTCAGCCCGACCTTTCTACAGTTCAAACCAGTGCTTCATTACGAAGAAAATTCAAAAAGTAACTTGTGAAGCTTAGAGTTGTTTTACATTTTGTAGTAGAATCGAGCAGGACTTACCTGTAGTGACATGCGGTTTGAGATGTGATGCACCAGCCAGAAAAAAAGCAATGCTATGTGGGAAAGAAATCACAGAAACCCAGTTAGACTGGCAATTTACTTGTCATGATCTTTCCAAAGAAGGTAAGAGAGTTAGTACAGAGATGAGTATGAAGCTAGGCGGGAGGGTGGGGGGGGGTGGGGGGTGGTGGGGGGTGGTTTGAACCCTCCCCGAATTAGACAGTCAGAGAAAAAACAGACCTGTTGAGTCTGTACTAAATGACCCAGTGAATGCCACTGGGTGGTGAAATTCAACCTAGAAAGTCACTTAGGAAGTAAATAGACATCGGGCATTTTTGTTGTTGTTAGTTTTTACTTATTTGTTTATTTTTATTTTAATTTTTTTTCCTACAAATTAATGTGAGGGTACAACTAGGTTACCATGTTTGCATTTGTTAGGCAGAGTCCCTCTTGCCATTGTGTCCCGCACCTGAGAAGTGTGTCATAGACCCTTACATTGTACCCGTTAAGTGGGAGCACACCCGTCCCCTCTCTCCTTCCCTCTAAAAACAGACAAAATTCCATTTTAAAAAGTCCAGAATAAACTAAGTCTGATTGAAACAACTTCAAAAGAAGCCTATAAGCAAGATTAAACTATAAATCAGAACATTCCAAAACTAATAGAAAAGACATTTAAATAATAAAGTCCTTTGCTTACATTTGCCCTTTAGAGAGCTGCATATGTAAACCCATGTTATACAAACCTGTCACGACCCGTTGAGCCCCTAGGGCCCTGGTCTTGATCACCGCAGGAGGGAACCAGCCATGATGCAGATTAGAAGTACAGGCTTGTGGGAGATGGGCTAGCCCTTACTGTCTGGGTAGCCCCAAGCAACCTCCTCCACACCAGCCTTTTATTGAGACAGAGTAATACAGGTGAGGGGAGTAATTAACAATGACTACGTGCTGAAGGCACGGGCTTGGGCTCTTTCTCCATAAGGAGCTCCTGCAGACCAATGGTCCGAGGTCCACCCCTCAGCTGCGAATCATCTTGCTCAGAGGTTGTCTGACTCTTGGCGTCCTCTACACAAACCAATGGTACCACATATGCCTTTGGTGCTACATGGACCATATGTAGTGGACTAGTTTCCCTATTCCATATATACAAAATCAAAAGCCAGGAAAAAGTGAACACTGTTTGCTTATGGTACCTAACTAATTGTTTAGCAGTCTTCATTTTTGTAATTCCTATTATGACTTAGGACAACAGCTATTGCTATCATTTACTGATTGCTTCTTAATGTATCTGACACCAGGAAAAAACCAACCATTCCATTTTTAACTCTCAAAATTAATCCATAAAGTATCATTATCCCTGCTTGATAATGAGAAAAGTAATCTGAGATAGAATTAATCTGCCCCAAATCACTTACTGGCCACATTTGGAAGCCAGGCTTTATCCTTCTGCGTCCTGAGGTTGAAACCCCAGCTCTTGGGTGACAAGCTCTCCGTTATTTCTGAAGTTGGCAGTGGGTAGCCTCAGTTCCCAAGGCCTGTCAGGACCCTTCACTCACTGTGCAGTCTCCTCATGCTAATGGAAGAGATGTGTCCTCCAGCATAACGACCCACCAGGCGTAGTTGCCTTTTTCTCTTGTCCTGAAGTCTTAGAAGGATAAATGTGGAGAAGATGAGTTCCATGGAAAACCAACGGCCCCTTAGGGGGATGTCTCTGGCTTTCAACCTAGTCCTTCGTGTTTTGTGTGGCAGAGTCAGTATGTAATGTATATTGGTTAAATGTAGGAATCTAAATATAAAAAACATATAACGAGAAGGCAATGCAGTTTCAGTTGTACAAGATAACTTGTTGAGCTGTAAACATCTGGCCAAGAACAAGGGATAATGAGCCTCTAATGAGTAAATACTCCTTTTGATACAAAATTAGATGGTGGCCATATAGGCTAGATGGGTGGGAGAGAACTTAGAAAGCAAAAGAAAATACATTATTTGGTATATTTTAGTCAAGTTGTATGAACTTATTTGAACTAAATGCAAAACATCATTATAAGATCTATGTACTACATGTAATTTATAGCTGTGCGCATTAATTTATCCTGTGCATTTGAATTTACTTTCTCCTTCCCTTTCAGATATGAATATTTAATTTTGCTTTCTAAGTTACCAAAAATTGACCAACCATTTTATCTAAGATTATTTTAATAAAGTTTATATAATCAATATAATTTATTAACAATGTGGGATAAGTATATTTACCTTGTTAGTCCCCTTTAGTAAAAAATTATAAGGTTTTCCTTATCTATAGCCTCCTTAAAATATAGAAATGCAGAAAAATTATAGGTTGTCAGCTTCACAGAGGTTAAAAAACAGATTTTGGATGCCTATATACATTTAAGGAGAAGACTGCAGTGTTTTCCCAAAAATAAGACCCTGTCTTATATTTATTTTTTCTCAAGAAGACACACCAGGGCTTGCTTTCAAGGGATGTCTCTTCTCCACGCTGAAATGCATGGCGTGACTATACAGTGTATCTGAATTCTATTGCCCTGATAGCTGCATAGCCATGCCCATCACTAGGTCTTATTATCAGGTAGGGCTTATATTTAACAAATGCATAGAAATCCTATGCTAGGGCTTATTTTTTGGGTAGGTCTTATTTTCGGGGAAACACGGTAGTAATCATTGTAAATTATTTTGACAATAATAAATTAATTGGGGCTTTTAAAAAATGTATGAGATTGGACAGTGATGGAACCCACCATATTCTCCCATGCTCTGATGTTGGAAGCATAATATTATGGGTTTTGAATTTGGGGACTGTTTTTTTTTTTTAATGAGAGGAATACATTTTAGGTGTTATTTACTTTTCTGGGGTTTTCCTCCTCTTATTTTGGGTAATATTTACCATAAGATATGGACTCAGCTCCCTGTGTGAGTCATAAATCAGTTTTGTAAATATTGATGAGAAATATCAGTGAATTTTTTCATCAATGGTGGAGTAGGGATGTTTGCTTGGGACTACCTGTATTTTGCTGAATTATGATTGACAGTGAAACCACCTACACAGGACACATGTCCAATATTTCAGTTTTAACAAAGGATTTGCTCAACTTTGAAATTATTTTTTTCTATTGACATTCTATTCTTTTTATAATCTCTCTTTTATTATATTTAGTATTAAATGTAGACATTAAATATGATGAAAGAAAATTACTTTTACTAAAATCATAATAAGTTAAATTTTATTGATGCTACTGCTAAAAATTGATTCATCAGATTTAAATGATGTTAAACCATATTTCACACTGCTGTATGTACTATTAGGTGACAACTTCACAAATGAATACAAAATAGAAAATTATTATATACCTATAACTATCATTTATTGTGGAATGTGTATGTTTATTGCAGTTGCAAGAAAAAAACCCACAGTGAAGACTAATTTGTAAAATAAGTAATGGAGATTTATGACACTTTCTGAAAAAGCAGCAAAGGGTCATTTTTCCCACATTTATCTCTATGTTTAGTGTTGCCACTGGAATTCCTTATTGATTTTTATGAAAACACATATGGAAGAGAAAACAAGGGCAATAGAATTCAAACAAAAGTACTTAATTTAATCTATGTTAATTTGGCATTAGCTCTCTGAAGGAATTCCTTTATCATAGAAGAAAGAAAACTTAATGTATTTTTTTTAATAGAAGACAAGATCATGAAAGATCCCATGACGAATTACTGTGAAAACCCTTAGTCCAATGCAGGGGATCTTATCCCTGTGCATCTGAGCAGTAAATGCCCTCAGACTGCGTGCAAATGCTCATGCTTGAAGAGTTAGGAAAAGGACTAAATTTCTGGGTTGCATTAGATTCTCAAACATGGTCATGACTTAATTAAACTGAAATTAGATATGCAGATGTTATTCAGAATGTTGGGAAGAAAGAGGATTGGAAGGTAGAGATTGCAGATGTGATTGTTTTTTAAAGTATGTCCACTGTCTGGTGTCTAGCAGATGTTCAGGAGTTCTTGTTGAATGGATTAGAAAAGACAGCTGCTAGTAAACTTTTCATCAGATGATGAAAGAGGAAGATCTTAAAAGATTTTGGAGGGCATACAGTGATGATTTTTAAAATATTATCTATAGAAGACAATATCTACTGGAAATGTCTAGTAGTTTCCAAGAAATGAACATTTAATTATATTTTAAATATTTGTAAATTGTAAAATATTTCAAATAATATGAGATTTAATGAAAGAAAGCTGTAAAATCTACCATTATGATTTCCTTTCTCTCTCTCTATTTTTCTCTCCTCCTTTCTTCTTTCCTCTTTGTAAGTTTCCCAGAATTTACTATGATGCTTTCAATTCTTCCATTACTGATTGACATTTAAGTGGTGTTCAATTTTTCACTACCATAAACAATGCTATGTGAAGTACACACACATATACATCCTATGCGCAACTATGGGTATTCCTTAGGATAGATTAGATTCCTAAAAACAATTTCTGGATTAAAGAACATACATATATTTGTGTGTGTGTGTGTGTGTGTGTGTGTGTGTATCTGATACATATAGATCTGAAAATTAAGTTCACAAACTCATCCTAGGAAAAATTCTACATACCTCATTGCTGAATATCACCATGGCCACCTTTCAAGTACTCCTTTTAGGAAGCCATGTATTGATGCCAGTGCCTAGTTCATGCTTCAAAGCAATTTGGGAACTCTTTTTCTAGAATGGTCATCAAAGCTGTTATAATATTATCATTGATGTCCTGAATGTCATTAAAATATCTTCCTTTCAATATTTCCACTATCTTTGGGTAAAGAAAAAAGTCATTAGGGGCCAGATCAGAGGAGTAGGGAGGGTATTTCAATACAGCTATCTGTTTACTGGCTAAAAACTTCCTCATAGACAGTGCTGTGTGAGCTGGTGCCTTGTTGTGATGCAAGAGCCATGAGTTGTTGGCCAAGATTTTCAGTGAAGATTTTCCTGTTTTTATATCAATGCTTACTTGGTTTGTATGCTTCTCACAGTTAGCCAATGATTTTGATGCACAATCTGACAAATTTTTGTTATGTTTTTGTCAGTTCTACTCCTTACTAGATGCCCTGATCTCTTTTCATCAATGATGCTTTTTCTCACCTCAGAAAAACATTTAACCCACTGTATACTACCATTTTCTACATGGCATTATTCCCCTGAACTTGGACTAACATGTCCCTGATTTCACCTTCAGGTTTGCCAAGTTTAACAAGAAATGTATAAATAAATGTTTGTTTGTAGCTCTAACTTAAGCTCTGGTATGCTCAAGAATGACACACAAACAGCATGCAACAACAATAATGAGTGCCACTCAGCAGGACACCACTACCTGTCAACATGCACACAGCTGTGAGACACTGATATACCAAGGTTATAAGACCTTACTGATTGTCTGCACAGTGCCACCAAGGTAAGTGCATGGTGGCAAGTTCACGAACGTAATTGTCAGACCTTCTGTGTGTGTGTGTGTGTGTGTACACATATACATATATATTTAACAGAATAGATAGCTGGTGGTTTACTTTTAAAAAAGATTATAGGATTCATATTTTTAAAATGATTATAGGATTTATAGTCCTTTCCTTATTGTGTGAGACAGAATTTTAAAACTTATAAGGTATTCTATTTGGATATGCCTGAATATTAAAGAAAAAGTGATAGAGGCATTACGTATTCTGTACTTTTTCCTTGAGTGAGTCCATCCAGTTCTTCCTGGAACACCTTCTTCCTACTCCTCCTGTTCAGATCTGACTCACCTTTCAGGGCCTACTCTGAAACCCACTCAGGTTTCTGAACTGCAATGGCAAAAACTGACATTTTATTCTGTTTGTGCCCCACTGTCTGTGTGCATCTGCATGTGTGTGCATGTATTTGTGTGTTTTACCCTTATCTTCTTGATTAGCTCATTAGAAGCTGTCTCAGGTAGAAGCCAAACTTCAGATATTTCTTCCATTGCCTTTTCCTTTTTTTTTTTTTTTTGCTGGGGCTGGGTTTGAACCTACCACCTCTGGCATATGGGGCCGGTGCCCTACCCTTTTAAGCCACAGGTGCCACCCCTTCCATTGCCTTTTCTAACTCTCCTTGAACTCCGCATATACTTGAGAACTGCCGATCACATTGAGAATTTTATATTAAACACATTGCCTTTTAAAATCTATCATTCTGTGGAATTTTCATGACTGAAAATTTGAGTAAAATTCAAATACAACTCTACTCTTTAAGTTTCCTGTTCATTTGAAATTAAGGGGCTTCTCCATCCAGCTGGATACTCATGTGAAGCCAGTGAGAATAGTCTAGCGCAGGAGTCTTGTAGGGACAGTCCAGAAGCCTTGCTTTGCTGGAGCTAACAGCCAGTGGAACAGAAGTCCTTTGACATTCTATGACATTAAATCAATGTTTTCAACTAATTGGTTGGAGCAGAAGAAAAATAATGATAATGCCGTTTAGGAAAGGCCTAACATAGCTGTCACCTTGAGGCTAACAAAGATCAGAGGAGATACAATTCTTGCTCTCTGTACACTTCCATATTCTAAATCTTGCTTGGGCAAAACTAAGCTTAGGAGAAGAGCCCACTCCTCTACAGAGAAAGCCCCCCAGCCCTTGAAAAATGCTTATAAGCTGAACCACATGGAGCTATAATAAAGAGGATGGTTCATTTCATCTCTTATATTCCCACACCATTAGGGTTTGGGATTCTGCAATCATAGGAGCAAAATATACTAAATACACTAAAACATACTAAATATACTAAAATAAATATGCTAAATGAAATTAAAATTAAAATATATTAAAACAAATCCTAACTGGCTAATAACCATTAGCTGCCACTATTGAAACAAAAATAGCAACCACCACTACAACTTCTACTATTAATATTATTATTGATAAGATCTATTTTAGGTAAGTAGAAAAATTAGATGGGAGTCCATCTCATTTTTATGACTGTGTGATAACTTTTAGAGAATATGAGCTGCTTTCTCATAGTAAATAGAAAAGTGATATGTGTTCATAAAAGTGTATTCAACAAGCACTATTTATGCATTTATTTTACACAGGTACTGAACATAGAATGATGTAAATAAATATAAGCAGAGATTGAATAAACAGAGATATGAAACTGAAATAAGAAGTGAGGGTGAAATAAATTCAGAAGAAAGGATTGCTGTTTAATTTGCAGTAGATTCAGAGCTATGTGCAGGTGCAGGGGCATGTCCAGGGTGAACGTATCCATGCATCATTTTGAATGGGAATATGTTAAGGTGGACCAGGAAGACTCCAAACTTGCTACACATCTCACTTCCCCCAGTTGCTTTATTTCTCACATTTATGTAACCTGTTTGACCTCTGAGACAAATGATTGTAT
>CAUYQV010056499.1:0-11296 GCA_963574575.1 Galagoides demidoff | reverse complement strand
GTAAAGTGTACTTACACTACTACAGTAAGTATACTTCCTTCCTACAGCCAAGCATCAGTCTAAGAGCTCAAGAGTGTACTAAACAGTGTAAAAGTGTTCCTTTCTCTCCACATCCATGGCAGCATCTGCAGTTTTGAGATTCTGTGATGTGGGCCTTTCTCACTGGGGTTAGATGATATTTCAGGGTGGTTTTGCATTTCTCTAATAATTAGGGATGATGAGCATTTTTTCATATGTTTGCTTGGCTACTCCTATTCTAACCATCATAAAGATCAAGTATGTCCTTTGGTAAACCTTCCCTGAAAGAGCATTTATTTTTGGATCTGACCTGAAATTTCTTGTCTGGATATATTTGTTTCCTACACATGTCTATGTCACACTTTGGGGCTGCTTATCATGTGCTATTAAATAGACTATGACCTTTTTTAAAGAAAGTATTCTGTCATGTCCTTGTGGTATAGCCATGAGCCCTTAGACCAATCTGCTTGGTTGTAGGAAGTACTCCATAACAATCTGTTGATTTTTCTTTTATGTTTAGACATTCTCGTTTGGCTGTTTATCTCAGATTATAAAAAAAATTAGACTAGTACAAAGATATTGAGATCTGAGTAGGTGCATCTTAATTATGAGGGCTATAAAAGGAATGTTTAAAAGACTTTAGATATAAAACAACTCAATGGAAAAATAGGTAATTAAAAGACATGTTAATAAAAACATTAGGAATCAAGGACCTATTTCTAGTCCAAAATAATTGGCTATATCGCCAGTGCCTGAACTTTTGCTTGGCAGGCACTCATTACGTATTTGTTGAATACATGGATGATGAAGAAATTAATGAATGGGAATGGTAGGAACTGTAGGTAACACCAGGAACTCATGTATTGCTGAGTCATTCTACCTCTTCAAGCCTAAATTTTCCCAGTAGTAAATTAAAGGCACCACCAGATCAGAATATCTTTTCAATGTGTTAAGATCACTTCCATGATCAATGTGATTTGGTACCTCCAAAGAAAGCATCATGATTATGTGATGTGATTTGTGGAGTGCTCAGAAGATTCTATATTCTTGAACCACCTCCTCTTGTTTATCAAAGACTCTGAGATTTCACAGTTGAAAATAAACAGTCCTTTGCATTGTTAAGACATTTTTATTCTTTGAAATATTCCTATTAAATAGCCATTTTAAGTTTTTATTAGCTTATACTTTGGTGGTGCCCTTTTTGGCAACCATGTGGTCTAGTGTTAGGAAAGTGTCTCTGAGTGGGAGTAGCAAGAGTTCAAACTTGAGTGTGGGAGATGTCACGGAGCTCCCACTGGCTGATCCTGGCGAAATGCAATTACCAGTTGGGTATGAGACCCTAACCACCTGGCTGGTCAGAATTTGGTTGTGGCTAAGTTTGAGAGGGATCTTCACGTCAATTTATTATTGGCAGCTGGTGATTCCATCAGATATATCCTATTCAACTCTAACAGGAAAAAATGAATTTATCATAAACTGAATTTACTGTTGAAGATTTATGTGAATAAGAAATACTGTTCTTCCTGATAATTTATCTTTAGAGTGAAGTCACTTTTACTTGAGATTAGGTTGTAAGGCAAAAATTTATTTGACAATTATCCTTTCAAGTTTTTTTTCTTTTATTGTTTAGGATTCATTAAGGGTACAAAGAATTAGGTTAAACTGATTACTGTTGTTAGGTAAAGTCTCTCTTGTAACTGTGTCCGACCCCCAAGAGGTGTGCCATACACCGTGACCCCCTCCTCCCCTCTCTCCACTCCCTAACTCCCCCCTTCCCCTTGTATTAGCTCATCTACTGCCTTCATATGAGAATTGAGTACATTGGATTCTCACTTCTCCATTCTTGTGATGCTTTACTAAGAAGAATATGTTCCACCTCTATCCAGATTAATACAAAAGATGTAAAGTCATCATCTTTTTAAATGGCTGTATATACATATACCAAACCTTGTTAATCCATTCCTGGGTTGGTGGGCATTTAGGTTGTTACCGCATTTTGGTGATTGTAAATTGAGCTGAAGTAAGTCTAGTGCAAATGTCCTTATGATAAAATGATTTTTTTTGTTCTAGGTAGATGCCTAGTAATGGGATTGCAGGATCAAATGGGAGGTCTAATTTGAGTTGAGTTTTAGCAAGGTTGGAAAACAACATAAGCAATAGGTATCCCAGATAGTTGGCTTTTCCTTAAGTATCAGAATGAATTATATTTTCTTTATCAGACTGTTGGCAGATGGAGTTTGCTTATACTTGAGGG
Organism: Galagoides demidoff; assembly: GCA_963574575.1. NCBI lineage: Eukaryota > Metazoa > Chordata > Mammalia > Primates > Galagidae > Galagoides > Galagoides demidoff. Next base: position 9,024 of record CAUYQV010056499.1, on the reverse strand, counting down.
CCATTGGTTTCTTCTGAAAAATATTTCTGTTTAGAAATTCTGGAGTCACGCTCTGATATCACACTCTGAGCAGTATGGTAGTGTCCCCAGTCCATACCAGAGGAATTGTTCTATTTCTCTCTCTTACCCATTCCTTACACTTGTATAATTAAATAATTAAGTTGGGAGAAGGAAATGTACAGAGGACACAACCCCACTATATTTGCTTACTTTTCCATTATCATACTTTTCAAAAGTTCTGAGAAAGCCTTCCATCCCAGATTTGGCTCTCTATAAGCCCTGGTTTAGGGCTTTTCTGCTATGACAAATTACCCCAAATTTACTGGCTTAAAGTAAGACAAATATAGTATCTTACAGTTCTGTAGGTCAGAAGCGTCCAACATAGATCTTGGGCTAAAATCAAAATGTCAGCAGGGCTGTTTTCGTTTCTAGAGGCTCTAGGGGAGACTCTTACTTCCTGCTCATTGTTGGGAGAACCCAGTTCCTTGTGATTATGGGAACAGGGAAGCCCCTGTTCCTCTGCTGGTAGCTGTGCGCGGATCCCAGCTTTCAGCGGCCACTCTGAGACCTTATCTCGGGACCCTTCCCCTCTATCCTCAAAGCTGGAAATGGCAGGTTAAGTTCTTCTGAGCATCCAACCTCTCGTGCCTGTTTTCCTGACCACATGTGTCTTTCATCAATTCTCTGCCTTCCTCTTCCACATTGAAGGGCTCATGTGATTACATTGGGTCAACAGGGATATTTCAAGACAATATACCAAATTTAAGATCCATAACTTCAATTTCATCTACCAAGCCCCTTTAGCAACACAATGTGACCATATTTTTAAGTTCCAGTGATAAATAAGTTATCCAGTGATAATAAGCAGAGTTTCTTAGTGGAGGGGGAGAGAGGAATTATTCTGTCTACCACAAACCATCTGACTAGAGCTGATTAGTCCTGTTTTTGCTAAAACCCAGAAGAATTTTATTTTATTAAATTTGCCATGGAGTATTTTTTTCAGGGCAGCTACTTTTAGGAGATGGGGAGCAGAAGAAGCTGGGGTTGGAAGTGGCCCTATTTCCTTTGTCCAGGTAATGGATGAGTTCAGTGTCCCTCTGGTTGGTAAGTAGCCTTGATATGTAGAACACTTCCATGGAAGCATTGCTACTGCTGGTTACCTGGAGGATAAGAGTAAAAATGGAGATGATTCAAATGAAGATATGCTAACTTTTGTTTTGTTTTCAAGTATGAAAAGCACTACAAACTACAAGCTACACATGGAGCTTGAGGAACTGAACACTGAATAAAAGTGCAGTCCATACTCCTGCCAGAGCAATGAGCTTACCAAAACAGCTCATTAAGATGTCATAGCTTCTGCGGTGGGCTGCTATTTGGATATTTCTAAGCTTGAAATTTGCCTTTCTGTATTATACAGTATCCCATCAAGGGACCCACAAAACCCTGTTACAATAAAGCTGTGTGTTAGCACCATCCAAAGTGGATTCCCTTGGTTATTAAGTCACTCCATGTAAGTAATTAACTCTACGTTTCTAGATGGCAGGTTCATTTTCAGAGCCAGAGACACCCACTACTGGTTCAGATGCCGTTTCATACAAACAGCAGAGCAGATGGAAAGGAAAAGCAGGGATAGTGTTGTTGAGGAAGGCAGAGAATTCAATCAAAGTGACATTTGGGTACTAGGGACTCTAGCTGGTTCAATTACTTTTCAGTTTCTTAACCAGACTTGTCTATGCAGCAGCAAGCTGAGCTTTGAAATGTGACCCCTTGTTCAGAGTCCTGTGACCCTTGAGTATGAAGAAGTGTCATCAGTTAATATATTTCAGGAAGAGATGGTGCTGGCATGAAGACCCTTTTTCTTTGAATCTCAGGAAATATGAATTTTTGAAGCAGAAGCAAAATTTTTAAGATATACATTAGACTGTGCTGTTCCTCTGTCCCCAATCCTGCAGTTGTTCACCATTTCACTTTGACCTCCGGTGCCTTAAGTTATAGCTACATGATGTGTGGTCAGTGCTGGTCAACAAACTCTTACTGGTGCTCTGCAGGACAAGGAGCCTGTCCCCTAGTCCAAGTTGACAATGTCACTGAGCACTGTTTAATTCCGCTTTTTAAAAAAACTCATTGTCAGTGAAGGAAGAGATGCACATATATGTGTTGATACACACATATACATATGCATACATGTGTGTGGTTACATACGAGGTCAATTAAGTTCACGAACTTATCCTGGAAAAAATGCCTCATTGCCAAATATCACTCTGGTCCCTAGATGGCCCAGGGGAGTATTTTGAAGGGGACCGTAGAGAGATTCAGCAATGATGTATGGAGCACTTTTTCCAGGATGGTTTGCAAACTTAATTATCTGACCTCATATCTGTACATGTGTGTATTTTTTATTTGTATCTCCTTCTCTCTTTAGTCCTTGGTTTGAAAGCCACTTCAAAATTCACCTTTTTGGTGAGACTTATATGGTTATCTAACTAAATTTTCACCACCTTTACCTTACTCAACATTTGACAGAGAAACCAAGGCTTAGATAAGAACCGAAATCTTTTTGACCCTGATACACTTTCTCTTCCTCTTACATTAAACTTGAAAAAATAGTTCTTCATTTTATGTGGAAAACAGAAAAAAAACATGGATAGCCAATGCAATTCTCAGAAATGAAAACAAATCTGAAAGCATTATGTTATCAAACTTCAAGTCATACTACAAGTCTGTAGTATAGCATGGTGTTGGCACAGATGGAACAGAATAGAGAACCTAGGGAAGAAACCAGCCTCATATCATCACCTGAACTTAGAAAAACCAAACCAAAGCATACAATGGGGAAAAGAATCCCGATTTAACCAATTCTTATCCAATTTTTCTGCCACCCACGTACTCCCCAGCTCTTATTTATTTTGGGTGGCAAAAAGTTTGTTGGATTACTTGTAATTATCTTATAGTTTTAAAAGAGAAAAACATAAATATGAACTCAAATGATGATATCTATTTTACGTCACATAAAATAATTAAAAGTTTTTTTTTTAATTTTTGTTTTAGAGTGATACTTCTTGAGGCAATCTCTAGGATGAAGTCCAGGCTTCCTTTTTCATGTCTCACCGTGGAAAATGGTTTCTCTCCTTCCACTTTTCTCATCTGCTGCAAACCATGCAATTCTTTGTAGAATTTTTCCATTTTCCATTATAAAATGCATCTTCCCAATTAGCCTTTCCCCAGTGTCAGAATATGATGATCTCTTCTTTCTTGAATTTCTGTTCCTCACATTGCTCACAAGCTAAATGATTAGATTTCTCCTATAAGAAAGGTGTATTTGCCCTTTTTTCCACTCTCTTTTTTATCTAATGAATAAAGGAGATAGCTGTTTACAACTGCAACTTCCATCAGCCACAAGAGTAGTTTCTCCCACCATTTGTAGGACCTCCTTGTAAATCTGTAACATCCACAATACCAGTCAGCTCTGTCCATTCTTCCATAAACTTCGTGTATTCCAAAATAGCTGTCAGTTTTTCAAATTGAATAGGCTGTTTCTTTTTATCACTAGTGATCACCTGTGCCTGAAGGCCTAAGAACATACTCAGTATTGTCACTAACCTATTGTCATGGAATGAATGAGAGGCACAAAAAAATGCATTGGTCATTTTCTGACATTGGAGCAAAACAGGAATATCATTGTTTTGAGCGAAGTCCAATATAGGATTGGAAAGGGCTAATAAATGGTGCTGGGAGAACAGGTTTGCCACATATAAAAGACTGAAACTGGATCCATACCTGTCACCACTCAGAAAAATTGACTCATGCTTAATAAAGGATTTAAATCTAAGACATAAAACAGTGAAAACTCTAGAAGAAAATGTGGGAAATACTCTTGATGAGCTCAGCCCAGGAAAATATTTTATTAAGAACACCCCATTTTCATTGCAGCAAACTTAAAAATAAATAAATAGAACTCGATCAAGCTAAAAAGCTTTTGCATAGCTAGAGACACAACAACTAAACAACTAAAACAAATAGACAACTTTCCAAATGGGGGAAGACATTTACACATTATGAGTCTCAAAAAGAGTTAATAACCACAATTGGCAGTGAACTCAAACTAATCAACAATAAAAGAGCTAATAAGAACAAGTTGACGAGAGAATATGATCAGAACCTTCTCTGAAGAAGACAAGATGAATGGCCAACAAACATGAAAAAATGCTCATCATTGCTATTCACCTAGTATGAAGAGGAGGGAACACTTATATACCGTTGGCTGGACTGCAAACACTACCTTTTTGGAAAGAAGAATGGAGAATCCTCAAAGAACTAATAGCAGATTTACCATTTGATACCACAATCCCATTACTAGGTACCTACCCAAAAGAAAAAAATCATTTTACCATAAGGACACTTTTACTCAAATGTTTATAGCAGCTCAATTCACAGTCACAAAGATGTGGAAACAACCCAAGTGCCCACCAACCCATGAATAAAGAACTGTGGTATATGTCTACCATGGAATACTCTTCAGCCATAAGGAAAGATGGAGATACAAATCATCTTTTATATTTATGTGGAAGGATTTGGAGAACATCCTCCTAAGTAAAGTATCGTAAGAATGAAAGAGCAAGCATCCAATCTAGCCAATATTAATATGAAGCCAGTAGAGGAAGAACTATACACGCATGAGAGAAAAACACATTGAAATTCAAAAAGGGTGGAGGTGGTGGGTTTGGTAAGGTCTCATTTACCGGGGTATACAATGTAGGGGTATATGGCACATCTCTTAGGACTATAACCCGGGCTTTACATAACATAATGCAAACAATGTAATCTAATTGTATGTACCCTTATATTAATATGAAATAAAAATAAATTTAAAAATAAAATATACAGGAGAGTATGTGTGGGTTATGTGCAAATACCACACCATTTCATATTAGGGATTCAAACATCCATTGATTTTGGTACCCTTAGGGGCAGGGAGGAAGTCTTCTCTAGTCCCTGGGGAGACCAAGAGGTGACTGTACACACACACAGGACTCTATTAGGCCCTTTTATTTCCATGTGGTTCATTTGTAGACGTCATGACCCTTTACTCTTAAATCTTCAGCATACCTTTATATAGAACAATGATATCCTCCTCAACTACCATGAAATCATTTTTACACAGGATGATAAAATGAGATGCTTATTTTATAAGTTACATACTGTTCACTTTTAAATTTTTCCAGTCATTTCCAAAATATGCCTTATTGCAATTATTATTTATTTGGTTTGTGAATTAAAGGATCATATGTTGTGTTTTATTTTCATGCTTCTCTGGAGTCTCCTTTTATCATTCCTGGTTAGCAACTATGGCCCATGGGCCACATCTGATCTGCTGCTTGGCTTTGTGTGGCCTGTAAGCTAAGAAATGTTTTTACATGTTTTTTAATTAAAAAAAAAAACACAGGAGACATATAATATATTGATGTGTGATATAAAATTAAAATTTCAATGTCCATAAGTAAAGTTTTATTAGGACATGGCTATGCTCATTTGTTTCTATTTTGACTGTAGTTACTTCCAGGGCTGCAAGGGCAGAAATTAATAGTTGCAACAAAGGTCATATGATAAAACCCCAAATATTAGCTATCTGTCCTTTTACAAAAGAAAACAAACAAACAAATAACCAAAAAAACTTGCTGGGCCCTGACCTAGAATATTTCTGTCACTTTATTTTCTTTTCAAATATTTTCATGACTGAGTTTTTGTTTGTTTGTTTGTTTTTGTTTTTAAGACAGTCTCACTATGTTGTCCTCCATAGAGTGCCATGGCATCATCACAACTCACCGCAACCTCAAACTCCTGGGCTTCAGCGATTCTCCTACTTAAGTTTCCCAAGTAGCTGGGACTACAGGCACCTACCACAATGGCTGGGTATTTTTCTTTGTTGCAGTTGTCATTGTTGTTTAGCTGGCCCAGGCTTGATTTGAACCCACCAGCCTGGGTGCGTGTATCATAACTGCTGTGCTACAGGTGCTGAGCCCATGACTGAGTTATTTTAAAGAATCCAAGTTTTGTAGCACAATATTCTACAATCTAGAATTGTTTCCTCATTTTTAGATTCAGAAAAAAAAATAAAGAAAAAGCTTTTGGTAACAGTTGAATTTGGCAATGTTATGTACTTTCCACTGGATTGCATTAAGTGTCACAAATCATTGGTTGATTCTGTCCCTTGTTTCTCGAGATGTCTGCCAAAGATTTCTATTGTAAAATAGCCTTTTCTCTTTGTAAATAATAATCACTAAGATATTAATTTAATTTGCTTGATTAATTTGATTTGTTCTTCTATCTTCTTGACATTGAGTCTTGGCTCATTGTTGGGGGTGGGAAAGGGAGTATTTTTCTATTTCAATATGTGTATTTAAAGCTGTAAATTTATTTCAGTGTTTCAGTTGGCTGCATTCCTGATTTTTTTGTCTTGTCATTCGGTTAAAAACATCTTCTAATTTTTGTGTTGATTTCCTCATTAAGCCGTGGGATATTTAGAAGTACATAGCTTAATTGCCAAGCAGTTGCAGATTTTCTAGTTACGTTTCGTTTTGTTATTGATTTCTAGGTTAATTTCACCAAGGTCAGAGAAAATATTCTGACAAATTTCAATCCTTTGATATTTTCTGAGCTTTGCTTTATAACTCAGTGTATGGCCAATTTTGGTAAGTGTTTTCATTTTTGCTCTTTATGTCGATTTGGTCAATTTTGTAATTATGTTTTTTAGATATTCTATACTTTGTTATTATTTTATTAATTCTACCAGTCATTCAAAGAGCTATGTTAGTCTCCCACCTTTGTAGCTTTGTACTAAGTTTTGAAATTAGGAAATGTGAGTACTCCACCTATGTTCTTCTTCTTTATGCTTGTTTTGGCTATTTGGGGTTTCTTGAAATTCCATATAAATCTTGGGATGGATTTTTCTGTTTCTGAAAAAAGGCATCATTGGATTGAATCTGTAGATTGTTTAGGGGAAGTCTTGACATCTAAACAATTATAAATATTCTAATCGCTGTTCATGGGGTGTTGTTCTATAGCTCTATGCCTTTTTAAAGCTTAGCTCCTTAAGTTAGAAATTTAAATCAACATGGTAAGAGATCATGCTGAACTTCTTTAAAGCGAACTGATTCCTGGTAATCCCAGTCTTCCATATTCCTGATAAAGCTGCTGATAAAGCAGGTTTAAACCACTGATGTTGCAAGTAATAAGCCCTAAGCATTCCCCGCCGCCCCCCCGCATTAATAGCTGTTTCTTCTGCTTTGAAGAGGTACTGAAGAAGCTTTTCTATTTCTTAAAATTGAGTTTGCCATTTATAGAATGACTTCTTTGACACTCACAGCCTGATCATTTCAGAATGCTATCAGAGAAGAGTGCTCGAGGGCTGAGACGCTGGGATGCCCACTCTGTTTTCACACTGCCCATTATTTGCAGCTTTTCAGCAACTATCCCTCTCCACATCCCTTTTGAAGGTATCGAGACTTCTGACACTACTACTCCCAAATTACTTACAGAGTTATTTCATCTACTAAAGCTTAAGTTTTATCTTCTGTCTCCTTGAGGATGGAATTAAAAAAAAAAAAAAACCTTCAAGGGATACTAACCAATTGAGGTGAAGGATTCTTCTATGTTAGCAAAACCAGTGGACACCTGAGCTTCCTATTTGGTGACTTATCCCTAATTATGAGAGTCAATTCTGACCAGGTCAGACAAAAGGTTATTCAAGAGACCGTCTTCTTATGCGAGAACTTTTATGAAAGAAAGGTATCTTAAGCTGCTTGGATAAAGGGACAGTTTCTTTTCTAGGGTGAACTTCAAAACATGCCCTCTAATCTACTCCTAGTCAGGCTGATAAAGGGCTTATGGTGCTTATGAAACGGGGCCTATTTTTTGTAGTCCTGTGAGCAGGACAAGTTGTGATATTTGTAGTCATTGATGCTTTTTGGAGGGTGTATTTTATCCTCTGTTACTTATCAGAAAATAGACATTTTCCCCACCTAAATTGAATATTTTCAGAATGGGCTTATTTCAGGATGAGGCCAGGTAACTGGTGGCACAGGGAGATTAGTTACATTTATAGTGACTATTTAAAACATATGTGGAAGTTGATAATATTTATGCTTTGCTTTTATAGATGGGTTTCCCCCCAAATATGAAATTTTGCATGAGCCTTACTTGTTTGGTCGTTCACTTATTTTCTTTTTAAAATAAACTTTAACATTTAGAAAAGTTTTAGATTTAGTAAAATAATGTGAGGGGAATTTAGAGAATTTCATGAAAATTGCAGTCAGCTTCTTTTTTTATTGACCCTCTCTGTATTAGTATATTATATTTGTATAATTAAGAGACTAATACTGCTATAGTATTATTAACTAAAATCCATACCATAGTTAGCTTTTTAATTGGGAACTGGTATTAGAAACCAAGATCTCATAACTTAGGTGTGCTTGTTGTTTCTGGGGGAGTTGTCAATTCCAGGCTGTCTCAGATAGCAGAGCATAGGTGTACAACCATATCACACACACATGTGCACGCACATCCATACGTATAAATATTTCATCATTCCTCCACCTGTTTATTCCTTTACACCATTTCCATCTGCTCTCTTTGTGCCATGAAGTGTTTCTCTTTTCTTTACATGCCTGTTTCAGAAACGATGACCCTGCAACCGAATGGTCATTAGGGATTCTGTGTCTATCTACAAAATTTACTTTATGCTTGTAGAATTAAAACAATCACAATACAAGGAAAAAAATCTTGGAAGAATCAGAACTTGGATGGTCATCCTCATAGAAATTTGGGGTTTCTCGGCTAAGGCACCAGCCACGTACACCTAAGGTGGCGGGTTCGAATCCCCAGTCCAGGCCCGCCAAACAACAATGATGGCTGCAACCAAAAAATGGCCGGGCATTGTGGCGGGTGCCTGTGGTCCCAGCTACTTGGGAGGCGGAGGCAGGAGACTCGCTTGAGCCCAGGAGTTGGAGGTTGCTATGAGCTGTGATG
>CAUYQV010056498.1:0-24508 GCA_963574575.1 Galagoides demidoff | reverse complement strand
CGCCTGTGGTCCCAGCTACTTGGGAGGCTGAGGCAGGAGACTCGCTTGAGCCCAGGAGTTGGAGGTTGCTATGAGCTGTGATGCCATGGCACTCTACCCAGGGGGATAGCTTGAGGTTCTGTCTCAAAAAAAAAAAAAAATTAAACATAGACTTGCCATTTGATCTAGCAATTCCACTTCTGGGTATATATACAAAAGAATTGAAAGCAGGGACTCAATCATGGCAGCACTATTCTCAATAGCAGAAAGTAGTAACAGTCCAAATATCCATTGACAGATAAACAGAATATGGTCTATACATACAACGGAACATTATTCAGCCTTAAAAATGAAAAAAATTCTATACATGCTTCCACATAGATGAAACTTGAAGATCTTACACTAAGTAAAATAAGCCAGACACAAAAAGATAAGACACTTATATAAAGTACTTACAGTAGTCAAATTCATAGAGACAGGAAATAGAACGGGGGTTATCAGTGGCCAGGGAGAGGATAGAATGGCCATTATTATTTGGTGGGTACTGAATTTTAGTTGGGGATGATGATAAAGTTCTGGAGGTAGATGTTGGTGGTGGTTGCACAAAAACGTGAATGTGCTTATGTCATTCAGCTGCGCACTTAAAAATGATTAGATAATTTTATGTTATATATATTTTGTAACAATGAATTTTAAAAATGATCATACAGGATTAGTGGAGGCTGGGGTGAGCCCACGCTGTCTAATTTCTGAGCCCAAGTTCCCCTGTTAACTGATTGACTTGCACATCTAGCATGTGGGTTGATTATGCTTATGTGCATCTAACTTCAGAAAGGTTTCAGGACAGATATGAAGTGAGGAAGAGAGAGCCCTTGCTAGTTTCTGTTTTGGTGGCACCATTGTGGTCTTGACTGGCTATGGCAAAGAGAGAGATTATTGAACTAAAGGATGGCAGACTGGTAGCCCGTGGGGAAAAATGCCTGTAAGTGCATTTAGTAGGACACAGTGCTTAGAAATGTTTTGTACCTGAATGCCTTGAGGTAGGCTGGATCCTCTTTAGGGTCTGACATACCACTTTCTCAACCCACACGTCTGAAACCTGCCAGACCCTACCAGCATTTGAATTTTTGACTTCTACCTCGAGATGGGACAAGGAGGTGGGGAATGAGAGAAAGTAGGTGGAGGACTGCATGCTGAATGGGGAGAAATGCAAGTGAGTAAAATCACTAAGGATTAATCGGTAACAGGAATTTAAAAAGCATCTGATATTAACATAGTGGACTTACAAGCATCTAATATATTTTAACTTGCATGTTTCATGGAATGTGAGTTTCCTTTTCTCTGTGACCTCCAACTCTTTGGTAAAAGGTTTCGCTCTCATGAATGTCTTATATATGAGCTTTTGGTGGAAACGAGGATGAGGCTGGATCTTCTTTCTGGGTCAGTAAACTGTGGACAAAGTACCTTTGGTGACCCAGAAGCGGAGGTGACTTAAAGCATCTAAATCCTTAGAAGTATCTAGAAGTCTTGGAAAGAGCTTTGGAATGCCCCTGGCGTGAACTATGGGTTGGACTTAATCTTATCTACACCTGGGTGCCACTGGCTAGACACAAACAGCTGAGGTAATGATGTCTGGGGGACCTAATGACTGGCTGTAAGTCAGAAAATTATTTCCATCTGCTCCTCTGAGGGTGGTCAATCTTGATGCAAGAGAAAACTTCTCAACCTGGTCTCCCCTGAGGCCAGCTCTAGAAGCTGCAATTGATTTGGGGTGTGTGCAATTTGGGAAAAGTGCCATTCCAATGATAAATGAGGGAAGGTTACATCCCACTCCCCCCAAATGGAGAAGGAGCTGTCACCTTCACTCTATAGATGTCTGAAAGTCATAAGGGCACAGCTGCCCTACACTCTTATTTTCTTTTCAAGGGGAGGGAAATGCAGTGTTTACACTTTCTGGTTCCTGAATTTCAAGGCAGAGGACCCAGAGGCCAGCTGGAACATTGAGAGCTACCAGATCAGTGGCAGACAGTCTATCAGATCCCAAGCCTGGTCTATGTTTAAAGGAATTCTGTTTGTCATCATAGGATCTGAGCCAAAGCCTTTGGTTTATAATAGAGAGAAAGAAGTTAAAAAAAAAGGGGGGGGGGAGAATAAACCAGACCTTGTACCTGTAAACAAAACCACAAAAGGAAGGCGGAGAATTAGAGTTGGCTGGAGATGTTCCACTCTCCGAATCAATGCTGTTACCTGTGAAACAGACTCAGAGCCTATGTGGGTTGAGAGTGTGGTAAGCAAAGGTCACCTGTTGAATCCACCCTTGTGGACAGAAACATCAACAGTGGAAAACACCTTTGAAGGGCTCTGCCTAAGCGACCTGCTGTCAAATTTGGCTACCCAAATAATTTATTGAGTTGACATAGGCACTCTCTTACGTGCTTTACAGGTATTTAGTCAATCCTTGCAGAAAAACCCAGAAGGCACGTGTTGTTACTGTTAGCCCCAGTTCTCCCACCAAGGAGCTCCAGTCGTTGCCCAGGTCACCCAGACAGTCTGGCTCTGTGAGGCATGTCCTGGAGCACTGCACAGCACTGCTGTGGCAGGCAGCGGGTTCCATCGACCAGCAGATCTTCTGGCTGCATTGCAGCTGAATGATACAAGACCACACTGTTAGGGAAGAAATGTGATTATCCCATGAACATTCCAAGTACACAGACTGCCCTCAGGTGGGCCATGTGCTTACCTCTGGAGGTGGGGTGGGGGCAGAATAAAGGGCAGAGGCATCAAGAGTCCTGTGGCCCCCACCTGGAACCCAAGAGGAGCCATGTTCTAGAGGAAACAGGGGGGCTAAGCAGACCAAAAATCCAACTGACTTTTGGGCTAGTTGTCTACCATGTCAAGAACCTCACTCCAATCAGACTTGGGAAATGAGACTCTTTGTCCCATGGTCAATGTTTATAATCCAAATCATGTCTATTTGCAGAGGAAGAGAATCAAGGAGGAGATGCTTTAATATTTCACATCTGGCCCTGACACTATGCTTCCCTGCTCTTTTATGGGTTTGTTCTGTCAAGATCATCAATGTGTAAACTCTTAAGCCACGGGCTGGGAGAAGCAGGCCAGGAATGAATAAGGGGAAGGATTTTTCTCCTGTCTTTGTTGGCAGAACATAGTTGATGGATAGTGCAGAGGATGAAGACTGACTTACTCCCCTTCCTCTAATCCTAGGATGGGTTTTAACCAATTCATCTCAAGCTTGAATGAGGGTCTACTGTCTCCCAGACACCACTGTCTTGAATCTTAATGTCAAATATTTAAGAGAAGTGCCTCTCTTGGCTAAATTGCAAATGAAGACAACTATTTCTGTCACCCTTTTGCCTCTGGAGTTGGAGACATGCCTTTATTCCTGCATCTGTCTGTGTCTCTGCCCTCTCTAAGGTCCTGGCTGTCTCAGAGGGTTGAGCTAGTGGTTTGGCAGCAAGTATCTGTATAAGTACTAGTCTGCTCAGTTGGTTTAGTGATTAGAAAATCAGGACTGCTGCTGCCAGAATGCAGAGAGTAGCATTTTTAGCTAACATTAGCTCATGGGGAGGCACAGCAATTGTCCTCAAAAGCTGCATTTATGGAGGGTTAAAAAATATTTCCAGCCAGCTTAGCGGAAAACCACTGGATGGAGAGGGGACGTTGGCCCAGTTTGCTTCAAATCAAATGGATTGTTTGAGGACTCTGAGAAACTAAATTGTCCGTGTTTTTCAAAGCCATACCACTTTCATTTACTTTATAGGATTTCTTTGGAGGTGATCAGTCAGCCCCCTTCACCATAGAGTGAACAGAGGTGGTAGTGAACGCCTGAAATGCCCTCAGACAAGTTGTTTGAGCTTAGCTTCCAGTTGGTCTCATTTATTCCTGAATTTTCCAGCGCACCCTTGGCTTACCTGGATGTGAAAAGAAGGGAGGACTTGGCTAATGGTAAAGAATCTTTGTTGGACTTCCTAGTCTGGCTTTCTGCTTCCCGGGGGGCTGACTGCTTTCTTCCAAATGGTGTTCACCCTCCCTTCCAGATAAGCCTCTTCTTCTGGCCAACCCACTGGTAGAACAAAATGGGTAAAATCTCAAGCCCTTATAGAAGTGAGATATAAATTGTAATAAACAAAAATATTGAGTAGGCTGGGTACATTGGCTCCCAGTACTTTGAGAGCCCAGGGTGGGAGGCCAAGAGTTTAAGACCAGCCTGGACAACATAACAAGACCTTCATCTCTATGGAAAATGGTGGCTGACACCTATAGTTCCAGGTGCTGGGGAAGCTAAGATAGGAGGATCCTTTGAGCCCAAGATGGGGTTGGGTTCTGAGTTGTAGTGAGCTATCACTGCACACCAGCCTAGGGCAACAAAGTAAGACCCTGTCTGAAAAAAAAAATCAGTAATGGACTCAGTGTATTCTTTATTCTGATGACAGAGAGTCTGAAAAGTCATAGAAGGACTATAACAGCGGTCTTGGTCACAAATGGTCTTTACCTTGGGAATCACACATGCCTCCTGTGTCCATGTTGATGTATTTACTTGGCAATTCATATTAAATGCCTGTCAGTACCGAGTCCTGCAATAAAGAAAGCTGTAATTAGCATTTTTGCAAAGTTGTTTGACCAGAGCCTTATACTATCCAGTGGAATAGGTGCTTTGTGGAATATAATTTGGAAAACTCTGGTCTCTTGCTTGTAAGGAATAAACATGGAAGAATACCTCACCATAACAGTTTGAAAGTCTATGAAACAAGGGCTTTTCTCTTCAGGTGTTTGCTGAGCTATGGGCAGGAAATCTGATGTCTTCATGACTTAACACTTGCTGAGATGGAGATGGATTGTAGACTTTGCAGAGGAAATCTCCACATTGCCCAAGGCTCACTTCATCATAACATCCTGGATTCTGTTTATTTTTGCTGAGTATGTCCCAGGATTAGCATCGCATGAAACTCGTTTTGAGAAACGCCATGCTGAACCATAATTTACGTTGCTGTGAGAAAAGTCCTCAGCAGCACTGATCTGCATGGGCTGTGGAGAAAACTCATTTCCTGTGTTCAAGTTGTCTGAAGTAACATAGTTGGTCTGGGATTGTTGGGCAAATGGAGACATAAATCTGATTCACCAGCACTTATGGGATGTGGCAATTCTGGGCAGTCATAAGACCTATGACTTGACTTCCCAACCTGTTATGTCCTGTGTGTCATTTTAAAAAGAAGGAGAATGTTTGAGCATCTTTTTAATCTCTGGGGGTATTGAGTCCAAGGTTCATTTATCATCAGTTATCCCCCTCCTCTCTCTCTACCCTTCCTATCCCAAACCCTTATTATTTACTTTTGCGTTTGGTAGTTCTTATGTAGACAGTCACTGTGACCCTGGTGTGCACAACCCGAGAATGGTCTTGCTGTTTATACTGGGATTGTATCCGTAGAGATAGCACATGAGTATGAGCTTTTCATCCATCCTTTGCTGATTGTTTCTGAGACCTACTTTATCCCTGCCTCTATTAAATATTGTTCTCATTGTCATGTAACATGGTTTCTTCTTGGCCCTGGCATTGCATGCCTTCTCTCTCTGCCCAGACTTGTTTCAGATGGGATGACTACAATGACAATGGGTGAGGAATAAGACCAGCTATTCCTTTAAATCAGTGGTTCTCAACCTCCTAATGCCACAGCCCTTTAATACAGTTTTTGTAGGTGACGACCCACACATTAGGAACCCTGGCTTTAAAGGATATCTTGCCTAGGTGGACTTTGGTAAGACATGATTTTCTCAGCAAAGATTCAGCTCCCACTGAATAAGTGTGGAATTTATTTTAGCCTGGATATATTCGTGTTTATATGTGCACACATATAGAAGAATAAAAGTACAGATGTGGATATATCCGTGTGCATGTGTATGAATGTGGATATGGACAGGGCATAGAGTATTATGATTAAAAACACTGGCCAGGTTTGAATCTGGCTCTGTCATTTGTGGCTTGTTTTGTTTGCAAGTTACTTCATCTCTCTAATGGGCACTCATCACCTTCCAGTCTTTGGTCTGAGGATAATTGTGCCGATAGGTTTATTGCCGGTATTAAGTGAGATAATCCATTTAAAATACTTACCATAGTACCAGGTAAAATGGGAACACTCAGGAAATTAAGGTTGTCTTCTATTCCTCCTCTTCCTTCCCCATTTATTCCCAGTAGCACAAGTTTCACAGGAAATGAGGAAGAAATGATACTGGTGTTTTCATCTATAGTAGGATGGAACTTACATGGTCCGCCTGAGGCTTACTTCATTAGTCCAAATTTCCATTCCATTTGTCTGTGATTCTGTCTAGGAAAAAAAAAATTCTAAAGGGTTCCCATGCATTTGCTAACTCTTGACACTTGCTTTCTCCTCCTGGTTTTATCTCACATCCACCTTCCAGGCTTAGGAAGGATACCTTCCACATGCTACACTTTAGTGTCTCTGTGTTTGAAATAGGTCTGGCGTCAGGTTCTTGGAGGGACTTAGGGGACAGTGTAGTATTGTAAAGCAGGTGATTCTGGGTTAATGATGTTATATCCCAAACACTGAGCCCCTGCTTAAAATTCACCTGTTTTGATTCGAAGGTGTAGCCAACCAGGAGTACTCAGGCAAAAAGAAGTTCCCTTTCATCTTGGTCTACCTTGCAGAGCTAAGGGTGGTGGCTATAAGAAGAACTAGTCCATTTGAAGCTGTTTCCAGTGTAAGGCTTAGGGACCCATTGGATATACCATTACAAATACATCACAGTGGCTCAACATCCTGCCACACTTCACATCTGTTGTCGGTAAGCCGCCTTGGGTAGAAAGAAAATCTGGCTTCTGCATGGCATCAGTGAACCAGCATGGGAGGATAGTAACATAATTCTGGAAGCTTCTGGAAAAGAGGTAGACAGTGGAAGCCCAAGACCCCAGGGTGCATTCTAGCTCAGCAAGCAGCCCTGGTGCATTCTAACTCAGCAAGAAGATTGGAAGTGTGCAAGATAGGGAGCAAGTGGGATAGTTTGTAGAATTCCTGGGTCTCTAGGGAAATCCACATCGGAATCTCTGGGTATAGCTTAAATTTTATTGTCTTTAATGTAGCGTAATATAGCAATCTAATGCTTTGTTTGCTAAACATATTATTTGCTGAGTTCTATTGCCAGATATTTTTAGATGTGTTTTCCAATTATTTTTTCAGTAACCAATGCTAATAAAAATAATAACTATTCAGCTCATATTCCAACATTGTTCAAAGTAACCCAGAAGCAGCTGTCCCTCAAGGATTTCCCGGCACCACAGTTGTTGAGGATAATAGCACCCAGAGGCTCCTGCAAGATGCTAGACTTTGGGTTTCATTCCCTTTGGCTATGAAATTTCTGTTTCTAAAGAGAAGCAGCAGGGAATGAGGTATGTCCTATCACATGGTGCCCAAAGAGGAGGTATTAGAGAAAAGAGATGGAGAAATCTAAAAGCAAGTGGGAAGAGCCCAGAATGCCACGATATAAACCATGAACAGACTGTTTAAAAAGGCTACTTAAGTGTGGGCCCTTGTGGGAGACATTATAACTCACTTCCTTCGCTCCCTTAGCCATCCGTGTCTTTCTTTTATTCTGCAGAGCATAATGGCAATGTCTGACAAATATGCAGTTTTTCTCCTAAAGCCCTTTAATGCCCATTGTCTTTTTCAACTGCAGTGACACCAGCAGTTCCATCCCTGTACCAGCATTCCTATGAGGCCTTGGGGGAAGGCTATGGCAAGGGGTCTTGTCTTGTCTTGTGTCTGGCTGGCCAGCAGCATCTATGAGGGTCAGAGTCCATGACTGTGGGCCCAGAGTATAACCCAGAAGGTCAGAGTCCTTTTTGAGGCCACTAAGACGTCAGGGTAAATTTCCTTGATTTTTCAGGCAAGTGGGGAGGGAGGACCCATACAAAGTACAGGTTTACATAAACCAGAGGGAGAGTGAATTCTAGAAACAGTGACAGCAGAATAATAGGGCTGTGATTCTCAATGGAATATACTTCCTGGGCAGGCAGAGACTCAGATCTAATCCGAGGTTCTGAGGGAAAAAGTCTGGACTGGTCCAGGAATATGACTTTTTAACAACAAAACCACATAGTTCATAGTCCAACATAGTTTTGGTGAAGGAAGTCTGGGGAATGTTGTAGATGAGGACATGAGCATCTCATGTGTAGGGACTGAGCCCAGATCTGCCACTTCCTGTGTAGGCTTCATCTAGGTCCTTAACCTTTCTCTGCCACAGTTTTTTCATGTATAAAATACAAGATAATGGCTGGGCGTAGTGGTTCACACTGTAAATCCTAGCACTCTGAGAGGCCGAGGTGAGTGGATTGCTTGAGGCCAGGAGTTAGAGACCTGAGCAAGAGTGAGATCCTGTCTCTGCTAAAAATAATAATAACAACAACAACAAAAACCCAACTAGACAGGTGTAGTGGCACAAACCTGTAGTCCCAGCTACTTGGGAGGCTGAGGCAGGAGGATCACTTGAGCCCAAGAGTTGGAGGTCACTGTGAGCTATGACACCATGACATTCTCCCCAGGGTAACAGAATGAGATTCTGTCTCAAAAATACATACATAGATACAAAACCACAATGTGACTACATGAAATAATCCATGGAAATGCATGGAGAGCCCCCCGCCCAGGGCCTGGCTCAGAGTAAGCTCTCAATCTGTGTTTATGGTGGTTGTTGCCATTCAGAATTATGAAGGATGCACCCGAGAGCTGGACCAGCATGGGGGTCAGGCACTCTGACTCTGGAAACAACCTGTGTGGATTTGACTCTTGTCTCTACTCCTTAACACTTGTGTTATTTAACCTCTGTGTACCTCAGTTTCTATCAGATGAGGGTACTAACTGGCCCTTTGTTATGAGCATTAAATAAGTTTATACAGATGAACACCCTAGCACTGTGTTTGGCATGCAGAATGTACTGCAAAGGCGTTTGCTGTTATTGTCTGAAAGAGGTTATTCGTCAGTCCTTTGCAAGGGTTTCAGGGCACAAAAGTATTGTGCTGATGTCACTGGGGGAAGCAGAACTTTCCTTTGGTGTCACTGGGGGAAGCAGAACCTGTTTTGGACAGATTACTGATGACCCACGGCATGACTGCTGATCTCAATCTTGGGATAGTAATAACACCAAGCGCTACCTCGTGCTAAGGACTGAGCACTCTGCAAGCCACTTCCCCTTCACTGGCTTCTATTTTCCTCTTGCAATCATGAAGGAGTACTATTATTATCTGCATTTCCCATTTCACATGTGAGGCACAAGGAAACGTACGGGCTCACCCAAGGCCACAGAGTAACTGGTAGGGCTGGGATTCAAATCCATGCAGTCAGATTCTCGGGTATTTCTGCTTCATCAGTGTAGTTGTCTTACATTGAAAGTCGGAGGCATTAATTCTTCAGAATTGATACATTGTGTTGGAAATAACGAGGCTTTGGCCCTAGAAAAAGCTAGGTTTTGATCTTTCTTCTTTGACCTGAAAGCTGTGTGACCGGGGGCAATGTACTTACCCTCTCTGTTTTCTCATGTGCTAAATGACAAAATGCACTCATGTACTCTTTTTAGGCATTTACAAGGCTTTATTTTAAAACATGAAAGTCAAAGAAGAGTTTGCTCAACTCGATCATTGGTAAAACTTAGAGGTCATCCAAGCCTGTTTCCCCATAGCTAACAGGCTTGTTCACCTCCCCACCACCAGCCCTGGAATTCTGCACCCCTCTCTTGTTCCCCAGAATTAATTCTCTAAAACAGATTGTTTGGTATATTTCTCTTTACTTCAATAAATAAGACCGACTCTTCCCTATTTAGTGTACTCCTTTATTGGTAAACTGAAGGGGTTGGGCTAAATGATTTTTTAACTTAAAATGTATTAATATCAGCAACCTCACTAGATCATTTTGAAGACTAAATTGTGTTAGGAATTTAAAAGCACTTATAGCTAAAAAAAAATGCTGAAGTGCTTTAGCATAAATATAAAAAAAATTCAATAACTTCTGCTGCTGCAGTATTGCTCTAAATCCTCGTTTCTGGAACTGGCCCTTAGCACCATATTGAAATTCCCTGAAATTTGTACAGCTGAAGCCAAGTGGCCAAGGGGGCCTTTCCACAAATGTAGTTATAATAAAGGGAGGAAAAAAATACAGCTCTTGTCTGCTTATTGCATTTGTAAATCTCTTTAGCTGGTCAACTTGAAATATTTCTTGTAATATATTTCCTGTGTCTGTTTTTTTCACAGATATTTTGGGGGCAATTTCCTGTCTCTCCTTAAGCTGGGGAAGATGGAGGGGTGGTGGACTTGTCAGACCAAAGGGCAAGGGGCCAAGTCATGAAACCATCAAAACCATTGCTTCTATCAATCACCTCTAATTCCTGGGAAGTGGTTTTGTTTTTACAAATAGGTCAATTTCTTTCTGTGATTTTATTTAGACCTCCCTAACCCTGCGAGATCTATAGATTTGGTGCCCCTTCAGGAACCCTCAGTCATTCTCACAGCACCCTACATTTTCTCCATTACAGTTTGGGATTATTATGCGTCTGTGGGGTCATTTGAACATTGTCTCCACTACTGAACTGTGAGCTCACTGAGCCCAGGGATGATGTCTGTTTTCCTCTCCATTGTATTCCTGCCCTCAGCCTCTTGCTTGGGACATAGTTGCCACTCAATAAATACATGTAGAGTGAAAGAATATATCAGTTTACCCACACTGTTGGCACTGTGTACAGTGGGGAAAATGAGGAGCAGAGTGGTTAAATGAGTTGCTGCCTGTTAACCTTTCTCGTAAGTAGACCAAGTGTGCTAGTCCCGTACTGATGCTGTAACAAATTATCACAACCTTAATAACTTAAAACAGCACACATTTATAACCTTACAGTTCTGGAGATCAAAAATCTGAAATGAGTCTTAGAAGGGGTCATAGGGCTGCATTCCTTCTAGAAGCTCCAAAGGAGAATCCATTTTCTTGCCTTTTCCAGCTTCTAGAGGCTGCCTACATTCCTTGGGTAATGGTTCCATCCTCCCTAAAAGCACGTCACCCCAACCTCTATTTCTTCCCATTTCCTTTTCTGCCTCTCACCCTGCTACCTCCCTCTTATAAGGGTCCTTATGGGTATCTTGGTTCCTTGGTTACCTTGGAAAACCTAGAATGTGTCTCCCATCTCAAATTATTCACATCTGCAAAATCCCTTTTGCCAGGATTCCCTGAGGTGGTTTCCTTAGACCAAGGTGGATATTACTTATAAAGTTAATACTAATGGTGGTCTGGGTACCGTGGCTCACACCTACAATCCTAACATGCTGGAAGGTTGAGGCTGGTGGATTGCTAGAGCTCAAGAGTTTGAGACCAACCTGAGCAAGAGTGAGACCCTGTCTCTGCTAAAAATAGAAAAATTAAACAGGTGTTGTGGCAGGTGCCTGTAGTCCCAGCTACTCGGGAGGCTGAGGCAGGAGGATCACTGGAGCCCAAGAGTTTGAGGTTGCTGTGAGCTAGGATGCCATGACACCCTATGTAGGGTGACAGAGTGCAATTCTATCTCAAAAAGGCCAAACAAACCCCCAAACCCCACAAAATTAATACTAATGAGCCAAAGAGTACAGAAGTGGACTTGATCACTAAAGAGAAATCCCAATGAATGTATTTTAAGGAAACAATTCCTGTGAAAGGGAGGCCCTCGGTGTTCTACAGACAGGCTGGAGGTGAACAACCCTGCTGCTTAGGGGGAAGCAGGCTTTGCCAGCTGCTGAGTGAAGCAAACCTTACTTGGCCTTCCATGTTGAAGTGCATAGTCTCATAAAAGTTGCAAATGAGTTTTATGCTGTCAGTATGCCCCTTTAAGGAGTTATGCATATTTATAAATTCTTAGAAAACCTAAAAGGATATAGTACTTGCCCCAGGATGAATAGAGGGAGGGGGTGAGCAGGAGCCACCCACCCAGGTGTATTCCCTGTTCAGAGGGGCTGCAGTAGAGGGGAATAGGGCCCCAGGCAGACTACTCAGGCCACTTGTTCTAGACACTTTGCTGTGGATAGAGAACAGCAGAGCTCTGATAGCAAGTTAGGGGCAAAGCTGGCTCTCCTGGCTCCTGGATCCCCAAACTAGACCCTCTGGATGGAAATCTTTGACTCTTAAGGGGAGGGTAGCTCTAGCAGTAAGGCCAGATTCATTCAACAGATATTTATTCAGAACCTCTGTGTACTGAGCCCTGCCCTAGAAGCTGTGAGCAAGTCAGATGTGGTTCCTGTTAGCGTATGGTCACAGCACATCAGGGAGACAGACCATAAGCAAGTCGAAGAAAACAGAAAATGATTATAAATCGTGGTGAGGGCCGTGAAAGGAAACAGATGGGAAACTGGGGCAGGGACGAGCATGGATGGGAGGGAGGGCGTGTGCATTTCAGAAGGGAAGGTCGCGGGGGTGGGGTAGGGGGATGCAAAGGCCTGAAGGCTGAGGCAGAGGCCCTGGACTGGGCAAAGGCTTGATGGTTTGGAGGAAGTGGGAGAAGGTGGGAAACAGCAGCTGAGGAGAGGTTGGTGGGGTGGGCAGGGAGCAGGTCTTCAAAGGTCTTGTGGGCTGTGGCAGACCACTCAACTTTTATTTGAAGTACAGTGATCATTTTATAAACTAATATGATACATAGTTTAAAAATAAGATCCTTGAGAAACATGGAAGTTCTGTATTGTTTTTAAGGAACCCAGTACTTATTACATACTGGGCACCCAGTTAAGCCCTTTATAAGTATTATCTTGTCTAATACTTTCAACAGCCTTGAGTTGGATAAAATGTACCCATTCTACTGGTTGATAAACTAAGGGAGTAAAGCAGGTAGCAGGGGTAGGATTGCAAACCCAGGTCTCACTTCATTGCTTCGCCTCTAATCATTTTGTGTTCTCTCGCTCCCTCTTCCCTCTTTTCAACATTAAAAAATTACGGTTTTATATATACGTAGATGTAAAATTTGTCATTTGGGGGTATTGCAGCTGGCTTTAATTTGAATAATTTTGGCAAATCTTACAGGTTTAACACACAGTAGCACATTACCAGTAATACATAGTTCACCTAGACAAGAGAATACAGGCACAGAGAATACAGGTAGGAAAATGCCATCTGAAAAAGAACTTGCCCGGGATTTGTAATCCAAGGTCCCACTCTGTCACCCAGGCTAGAATGCAGTGGCCTCGTCATAGCACACTGCAATTTCAAGTTCCTGGGCTCAAACAATCCTCCTGCTTCACCCTCCCTAGTAGCTGAGACTATAGGTGAGCAGTACCAAGCCTGGCTAATTTTTCTATTTTTTGTAGAGTCAGGATCTTGCTCTTGGCTCAAGCTGGTTTCAAACCCCTGGCCTCTAGTGATCCTCCAGCCTTGGCCTCCAGAGTGTTAGGACTACAGGCTGAGCTACCTTGCCCGGTTCAGGATTGATAATCTTTGATTCTTTCAAACAATCCTCCTGTGCCTATGGCCTGTGTTAATTTCCATCCTTTGGCCTTTGGGCACTCAGTTCTCCTGAATTGAATGGCTTTCCTTCATCCTATCAGCCTTTGGAAATATAATTTTTTTCCTGTGTTAAAAAGAAGCTACATGTAAAAACAGAAAGCTGTACTGAGTTAGTGGAATTTTTAGATATTTTACTTGCATTGAGAAAAAATGAAGTCAGGATCTTATTTTTGCAATAAATATCAGTAGATATTTACGGGTCATCAATCCACATTTACCAAGTATTCAGAGTGGTCAACAGGGTATTAAGTGTTAGGGACACATGAAAGCATTTTAGCAATAGGAAGAGTAGAAACATAAAATGAGGGGACAGAGGGCTAAGCAGTCATGAGAGCAGAGTGTAGTTAATCAGAGGAGGAGTGGGAGGACAGGGAAGGCTGAGAAAAGTTGTCATTTGAACCATTTTAAGTATATAATTTGGTGATATTAATTACATCCGCATTGTCGCACAACCTTCACTTTGAAACATCTAGTTTCAAAACTTTTTCATCACCTCAAACAGAAGCTCCATAACCATCACACAATTCTTCCCTATCTATCCTTTCATTCCCCCAGCTCTGGGTAACCTCCAATCTACTTTTTGTCTCTCCTATGAATTGCCTATTATAGATATTTTATTTAAGGAGAATCGGGCCATATTTGTCCTTTTGTTTCTGGCTTCTTTCACTTGTTCTCAGCCAGGTCCATCCTCATTGCAGCAGTATTAGCACTTCATCCCTTTTCATGGTCTCGTAATATTCCATTGTATGGATATACCTCATTCTGTTTATCCCTCATCTCTTGAAAGTCACTGAGATTATTTTTGTTCTTTGGCTATTGTGAACAAACATTGGCATAAAAGTAGCTCTGAGTCGCCATTTTCAATTTTTTAGATATATTCCTACAAGTGTAATTGCTTGGTCGTGTGGTAATTTTGGAGGAACTGCCACTTGTCCACAGTGCCTAGATCATTTTACATTCCTGTCAGTCTTGAAAGATGGAAGCTGTGGTGCCCAGAGATGAGACTGGGAGTGGAGACATTTAGGCCAGGTTTGTTGAAAGATACTGTGACCCACCTGGGCAGAGC
Source organism: Galagoides demidoff (assembly GCA_963574575.1). Taxonomy (NCBI): domain Eukaryota; kingdom Metazoa; phylum Chordata; class Mammalia; order Primates; family Galagidae; genus Galagoides; species Galagoides demidoff. Next base: position 9,934 of record CAUYQV010056498.1, on the reverse strand, counting down.
AAAGATGGCATCTGCACCTAGGTCCAGTTAGAGACCCCCCTTTAGATGAGGGGACGGAGGGCAAATTCTACAACTTGCCTGGGGGGATTTGGTGAGTTAGGGTCCTTTGGTGTGAGTTTTTGGGTGTGGGGCTAACTAGGTCCTTTGTGTCCTTTGTTTGGGGGAGGGAAGGTTGCATTAGGCCTCCCCAACAAGTAATGCCTGAGGGTCCCAATTTCTCTACATCTTTGCTAATGCTTATTTCCTTTTTGGGCAGGAGGGTGTAGTTTGGATTACAACCATCCTAGTAGGTGGCAGCTCATGGTGGTTATGATTTGCATTTCCCAAATGACTTGTTGCTAAACTTCTTTTCGTTTGCTTATTGGCCATTTATACATCTTCTTTGGAGAAATTCAAGTCATTTGCCCATTTTTTCTAATTAGGTGGTTTGTCATTTTGTTGTAGAAGTTTGTTTTTTGGTTTTTTGTTTTTCATATGTTCTGGGCATTGGGCCTTTATTAGCTATATCATTAGCAAATATTTTCTCTCATTTGTGGTTTGTCTTTTCACTTTCTTAATAGTGTCCTTTGATGAGCAGAAGTTTTTCATTTTAATGAAGTTTGATTTATTTCTCTTTCTTTTTTTTTTATTAAATTATAGCTGTGTACATTAATGCAATCACAGGGTACAGTGTGGTGTTTTCATATACAATTTGAAATACTCTCATCAAACTGGTTAACCTTCATGTAGCCTTCATGTCATTTTCTTAGTTATTGAGTTAAGACATTCATACTCCGCTTTTAGAAAGATCCACTTGTACCCTTGTAAGATAAACTGTGGAGGTGATCCCACCAATCATCACCCATCCACTCATCCACCCTCCTCCCCTCCCCTCTTCCACCCACTCCCCATAGTCTAAGGCTATAATTAGGTTATAACATTCCTATGTAAGCTATAAATTAGTTTCAAAATAGGGCTGTGTGCATTGGATACTTTTTCTTCCATGCTTGAGATACTTTGCTAAGAAGAACATTTTTTAGCTCCATCCATGTAAACATGAAGGAGGTAAAGTCTCCATCTTTCTTTAGGGCTGTATAATATTCCATGGTGTACATATACCACAATTTATTGATCCATTCGTGGGCCGATGGGCACTTAGGCTTCCTCCTTATTTTTCTTTCAATGCTCATGCTTTTGGTGTCATGTCTAAGCATCCCTTGCTAAATCTGAGATTGTAGATGGAGATTACTCTGGCATTTTCTTCTGTTTTTCCTCACTTTTAACCATTAAATTCTGATCTAGATTTTAGAAGCCATTCACTTCATCAGTGACCATCAGAAACATACCTGGGAAGCTCAGCTAAGAAAGCTATGGTGGTTGCCCTGAAGGGACTCACAGCGGTGGGAAAACCAAACTTAATGGTGACAATCTGGGATGATCTGTGCCATTCACTCCCAAAGGCCAAGGGGAAGATCTTTCCTGGTCCCCCACTGTTTTTAGAAAAAAATGATTTATAAAAGTCAATTTTTAATAAGACAAAATTTATTCAATTTAAGAAGGAGTCCCTTCTGATGCAAGGAGTTCCCTTCTATGGTAGTAGAATGTTCTTACCACCTGAGGTCGGGAATAAATGGTGGTAGTTTCTTTAAATGCTCTACCGGGAACATTAAAAGCGATCAAACCTGCGTCAGGCTTCCAAATGTAGAAGGAAAACAGAAAACCAAACCATGAAATTTAAGAGTTTAAAGGCCAGCACAGATGCAGGGTTCATTTATATGGGCCTACAATGCATGTTGGGGATCTGAGCCCAGAGTTTCTAGAGAAGACTTCATGGGGGCCCTTGTCCAGATTCACTTTCTTTCTCAAATATCTGACCTGTTTCTGCTTTAATCATCATCTTGGTGTAACATTTTCAGGATGAAGAATGGGGGAAAAGCAGCGCAAATCCAAGTTAGAAGGTCTGTTTCTTAGAACCTGAGTTCCTCTGGGCGATCTCTGATTGATTCCTCGTATAGGTTTTACCCAGATGGTTTTTCTTTTTACTTAAGGTATATATATATTTTTTTTAAAAAGGGAAAAGACAAAGAAAAAGATCCTGCTCAGAAAGGGGATATTTTTTTTTTCTCATGGGAAAGAACACCCAGTTGTACTTAGGGACTGAATGAAGTTGGGCTAATGAGTTCACCCTTGTATAACATTGAAATTCTCCCAAACATACTAATTAAGGTGCTTTTTGTCTTTTCTGTTGGTTTTAGCTTTGAAGGTACTAGAAAAATGGTATGCTGCAAAACTGAGGAGCCAAGTTTGGAAGAAATGACACAGCCTCTACTTGGCAATCAGCCTTGCACTCGAATGGCCCAGACTAGAGTCCGATCTCCAAACTTTTTTGATGGGCCTCATGCCTGGGCTGTGCTATATAGCTGTGCAGTGGAATGGTTCCCCCTGGAGTTGTACAGTGCACAACCTTTGTGCTGTGAGCAACAGCCCAATGTAGTCCAACAAAAATAGAAATGAGTATAGACACCCAAGAGAGGTGTACTTGTTTATAAATTATATTTGTATACATGTTCTATTGTCAATCCAATAAGATTATATGTTGAGGAAACATGATTTCTTTTTTGTAAGGATTATCAATAAAAATGAATAGCAGTTGTAAAGAATTGTATCTGTGCACCAATGGATGGTTTTGCTTACTCCGTGGGGTGGGCCACCTCCCTTTGGCCGCTTTGGCCTAGGAAGCATTCACACGGGTCATCTCTGTCACTCAGGCAGGGCAGTGTATCCATAGAGCAAGGTTACTTCTCAGCTCAGGATTTTGCCACTCCCTGCCAGGACCTGTCCTCAGCTGCTGGTTTTCCGTTTCAGAGTACACAGTGATTAATGAAGCCTGCCCGGGGGCCGAGTGGAATATCATGTGTCGGGAGTGCTGCGAGTATGATCAGATTGAGTGCATCTGCCCCGGAAAGAAGGAAGTGGTGGGTTACACCATCCCCTGCTGCAGGAATGAGGAGAACGAGTGTGACTCCTGTCTGATTCACCCAGGTGAGTGTGCGGCGGGAGACCTCAGGCTGACTGCATGCGTCTCAGGTCATGAATGGGAACAGGATGAACGCCTGAATTCTAGCAGGCAGCCATCAAGAGGCTATATTGCCACGATTATTAAAAGTGACACAATCCAGCCCAGTTGAACTACAGGCATGGGAATTAAGCAGGTCAGGACTCTTTTCAGTGTTAAACTTGTAAAGCTGTGAATGTATCCATTCATTTAACAAGCAGATCGAACAGCTCCTATGTACCATGTCAGGTAGTAGGAATATAATGATTAAAAAAAAAAAAAAAGACACATGCTGGCATCCCCAGAACCTGCAGGGGAGATGGAGGACGGGCAGCTACCACACAGCCACGCGGTAAGAGCAGTAAGTGCTCTGACAGGGAAGCCGGGGTGAGAATGGGAGGCAGTTAGAGGAGGTTGGGTAAAAACTCAAGGGGAAGTGGTGTGGATGCTCAGGGCGGGAGAGCAACCTGGAAAGGGTGAAGGGGTCTAGGAGGGAGGCTGGACCACGGGGCATAGCACCTGCCAAGGCCCTGTGGGAAGAGGAAGTGTGAGGTCTAGGAAATTGCAAGTAGCTCAGTATGGCAAGAAAAGTGTGTGTGCGTGTATATGTGTGTGTGTGAGAGAGAGAGAGAGAGAGATGGGGACAGTGGAGAGAGAGACGAGGAGAGAGAAAGAGAGAGAGGAGAACAAGAACAGGCGAGAGGGGCTAAAGAAAGAAGATTAAGAGATTGTACAGGAAGGGACAGAAGCCAGATCCCAGAGGACGGTGTAATCTGTGTTGTGAAGTTTAGGCTGTATCTCAAAGATATTTTGAGATCAACATCTACATTGAGATCTTTTAATCAAGAGAGGAAAGCAGATTTTCTCTTTAGCTGTAGTTTGGGGAAAGGATTGGGGCAGGGGCATGACCAGACACAGGAGAGCAATAATGGGAACCTTAGTAAAGGTAGAAGTCCCAGGGATAGAGGGAGGCGGAGGGATTGAGAGGTGTTAGGGTGGAATTGACCACACTTTGGGATCTGCTGGATGGGGAAGGAAAGGGAAGGGACAGCAGAAGTCAAGGTTGATGTTCTGGCTTTTCAGCTGGATATCTGAAAGGTGGTCCCAATGATAGGAGTCTTCAGATAAGATGAGCACTCTAATGATCATTCCTTTGTGGTTATTGTTGACCTTGAAATACACGTGTACAGTCAAAATACTTCTTTTCAAAATCAAATCAACTGATATAGTTCCTTCTGGGTGGTGTTATGCCACCTATTTGACATGCAAGTTGACTGGTTGTTTTCTTCTGCTTTCTATATTTGAAAATACGAGCAAATTTGTATATACACCTATTTATCTTTCCCCATTCCTACCACAAAAGAGAGAATACCCTGAATATCGCTAACCAGTTTGCTTTTTTTTCTCTCAACAATATATGCTGGAGCTCAGTCCCCATCAGTATAAAGGAACGCTCTCCGTGTCTTTGTGTGGTCGTGTACACCTGCACTTACCGTACTTTATGAACATTTGGGTTGTTTCCAGCCTTTTGTCATTATTAACAAGACGACAGCGACTACCCTTAGGCACAGATCATTTAGCATTTTTGCAGCATGTCTTTGAGGTCGATTCCTAGAAGGGGGATCTCTGCATCCAAGGAAGGTGCAGATGTCACTTTCCAGCCTTTGCCAAATCCTTCTCATACATTTGGCACTCGCCCCAGCAGCGTGAGGGCACTGTGTTCCCAAAAAAGCCTTGCAGCAGAACTGTCATCTGGGAGGCTCGCCAGTCTCACCGGTGGGAAGTGGCTTCTCTGCAGGGTTTTAGTTTGCATTTCTATCATTATGATAGATGACGATCTGTTCCCTGCTGGTGGCCGTGGTACAGAAGCATCAAGTCACCGATGGCAGCATGTGACGGTGACTTCAGTAGCATCTGGTGGCACCAGGACCCTCATTGGACCAACGTGGTTTCCTGTGGTTCTAGGCTATGGAGCTCTGCAATGGGTTCCCTGGTCCTTCCGGCCATTTTGTGAGCTACCTTGTCTCTGCTTTCTTTTTTATTGATACATAATATTTATACACATTTATGGGTGTACACATGATATTTTGTTATGTGCATAGAATGTGTAATGATCAAGTCCTGGTATTTATCATTTCTATACCTAATGTCTTTTAAGTATAGCCTTGTCCAGCTTGACAAGTCCTACAGTCATGTCTCAGTATCCAGGGGGGTTTGTTTACAGGACCAAAATCTGTACCAAAGATTCTGATACCAAAATCCGCAGATGCTCAAGTCCCATAGTCAGCCCCGCAGAACCCTGAGTTCCACATCCGTGAATTACTGCATCTTCCATCCTCGGGTGGTTGACTCCATGAATGTTTGAGTTCATAAAGTGATTGCATTAGCGACTCATTTTCTTTGGTAGGGAAGGGCCCTAGAAGAAGGGAAGCAAAGTCAGGAGGATATGAAAAGAGGGCTGTAGGTCTCCTTCACCACACATTGATACTATAAGCCAAGGAAAGCTTAATTTCAGCCAACGTAAAGAAGCACACTACCAGTCCAAAGAAACGTTTATCTCAAGCAGTTCAGAAGCCTAGGTTAGCTATTCATTCACTCACATAATATTTACTGAACAGCTACTATGTGCCAAACACTATGTTAGGTGCTGAGGATATAATGGTGAACAAGATACAGTCCCTGATTCAAATCTGTTTAGGAAAAGGATAGGCAGTTGACCTTGAGCATGAGATCGGCAATGTAGGGTTAAGCCACGTGAAGTTACAGGGAAGTAAAATAATAATAATATATTATATTATTGAGGGTACTTGGTATGTGTCAGGCACTTTACATACACTAATTTAATTGAGAAATTAAAGCAGTCCTAAGAGATAGGCACAATTTTGACGGAGAGCTTAAGCAATTTGCTCAAGGACACACAGCTGAACAGTGGCAGAAACAAAACTTGGTGCTTGGTCTTGAAAAGTGGGATTGGATTATTTCTGCTTTTTCTCAGTATCCCCTAGCTCCTCAAGAGAAATGTTTTTAAAATTATCCTGGAGAATCACTCAAGCCTGTCTGGTATGGCCTGCTGGTGACATTTTCCAGGCCGACCCTACTGATAGGCATTAGGGTTGTTTCTAATGTCACGCTTTGGTTTATAGAAGTACATGGCATAGAAGAGTAATTAGTGGCATAGGGAAATATTTACTACCTATTATTAAATTAGAAATTGAATTACAAAAAAAAGAACGAACAGGCTCTCTGCAGTAGCTCAGTGGTTATGGCACTGGCCACATACATTGTGGCAGGTGCCTGCACTCCCAGCAACTTGGTAGGCTGAGGCAAGAGAATCACTTAATTCCAAGAGTTTGAGGTTGCTGTGAGCTGTGATGCCACTGCACTCTACTGAGGGTGATATAGTGAGACTCTGTCTCAAAAAAAAAAAAAAAGAAAGAAAGAAAGAAGGAACAGTATATAACATAAAACTTAATTTAAAAAATGTATGCATTTATACTCAGAGAAAGAGTGTTAGCAACCATTTTTCTCTAGGTGATGGGATTTTAGGGAGTTTTTTTAAAAATTCTTTTTACTAATCTGAAATTTCTAAATATTCCACAATAAACATGTAATGTGTTTATGTCATGAAAAAAGTACACTCTGTTGATAGATCCTGCCCTTTCCTACAGGCTATTTCTTGTTACTTTAAAACATCAGCCACTAACTGGGAAGGGGTTTCAGACCACCCCCCTAAACTCCCAGCCTGCATTCTGGTGACTATCACTTTCCTTGAGATGAGCAGTTTTTCTCAGGGGCCTTGGCACCTTTCTGGGTCCAGATGCCCTTAGTGGAGACAGGGTCCCCTGAGAAGGTGCGATGGCTCCTTCATGCTCTTCCAACCAGAGCCTGTAAACGGTTAGCCTAATGCTCCTTTTCTTGGGAACGTTTCAGGTTGTACAATCTTTGAAAACTGCAAGAGCTGCCGGAACGGTTCGTGGGGGGGAACTCTGGACGACTTCTACGTGAAGGGGTTCTACTGTGCAGAATGCCGAGCGGGCTGGTACGGAGGAGACTGCATGCGTAAGTAGAACCTGAACCAGTCCCCTCTCTACCCCACACTGTTGTAAAGTCTTGGTTTATAAGGTACTAAAATTTCTCTTGTTGGAATCTGAGTTTTGGGAAGCCTGTGGCCAGAGGGCATTCTGGGTAAGACTATAAAAACAAAGATGTGTTTCCATCTGGTGGTGTGGAGTGTGGACACTGGTTTGAATTGTTGGCCTCAGGAGGTTTATACCTGCTCTTCAATCTCCCGTCTCTAAGGGAAGCCAAGGCACTCTGAACACAGCACGCCTTGTGTCCACCTCAGAGCTGGTATGTGGTCGCACTGGTCGGCAAGCTGTGAATAGCCTTCAGAAATGTTGTCTGTAGTGCATTTTACTTGTGAATTTCTGTTGGTAAATTTCTTGAATCCTGAGTTAAATTCCTGGAACCCACAGCAAGCTGCCAGCATGCCATTTGTCCCAGGAAAAGGATTCTTTCTGGCGTCTACTTGATTTCAAAGAATTACTTAATCTTTATTAAAGGTCTCTTGTGGGTTCCAATAATTCCTTGCCAAGGGAATGGAAATCTAACCTTGCACTCAGTCAAGATTCCCCTCTGCAGTGCCCTGATTGATGAATATCCCTCTGAGAGTCTCTATCTGGAGCAATGTATAAAAAGGTATTATTTCATTAAGCTTATTTCATATGCTTTCCATTTGAATCAGAAATGTAATGGTCTTACCATCTAATTTCACTGCTATGAATGATATTTCCAGTTTGCAGAGATGGAGGATGAAGCGTTATTGGTAAACTGCCTGATCTAATTTGTAGTGAAATACCACCAGTTTGGAGGCTCTGGGGCTAAGGATGACAGGTATGGTCTACAGCTGAGAAACTCAACTATACCCAGAGGGCAAGGGGTTTTCTTGGCACTTCAGGGTGAAGCTGGGTGTTAAATGATCCAGAATACAGAAAAGTTTTGAAGTGCTGGCCTCAGTAGCAGATTTAAAGCTTCATTGCTGTTTTAGGTGGTCTCTAGTAAAATTTAATTTAGTACTTGGTATTATGTTCCAGGTGAGTTAGATGCAAGAGTTAACCCTGATCTTTCTTTGGCTGCTTTCCTGTGAAAACCATATCACACGATGATCAGAATACAAGCTCTGGAATGACACAGACTTAGGTTTAAATAATGGTTTTACCTGTCACTACCAGCATGATCCTGGACAAGTCATAAAGCCTGGGAATAAGGCTACCGACCTCATAAGGCTGACTCGAGGATTAGATGAGGTAACGTGTGTGAAGCACATAGTGGTCTGTCTGGCAATAGTAAATGCCACTTAACACACGTGGCACATCAGTATTCCATATGTGTCTTCATTGCCACGTTGGCAGGTGGTCCAGAAACAAAACTACTTTTCTGATAGTTTAAGATAGACATAATTAGTTGTAGTACACTGCATTAGGCTCCACATTGACCTTTGGATTATATGAGAGGACTCTGGGTTTTTTCTATTTGGGGTCATATGGAAGGTTACTTTGCTGTGTGCATGAATGGGGAAGGTTGGGGTTGTGGTCATGCGTGACCTCGTAGGTAGGTAAGTTAGGTAAGGAATTACGTTGTTATTCCAATGCTGTAGGAAGCCAAGGAAGAGCTTCGAAATAGGGTATGGGCCAAGTGCTCTTTGAACTAGATAAGAAAATGGTTATCACAGGAACTCGGGAAGAGTGAAAGTTTCAGACAGGAGGTGATGGTTGAACTGTGCCTTTGCTCCCATGTGGGCAAAACAGCAACGTACTCCGGACAGAGGGAATAGAATGGTCAGGGTGTGAAGATGCAAGGTATGTTCATGGAAGCATGTGACCATCAGGTGTGATTAGAACAAGGTGATGGTATTAGAGGGTGGCAAGTGGTAACACTCTGAATGTGAAAGGTGCATTGTGCCAGGACTGCAGAGTTTATTGTGAGGTGATGATGGTGTGAACTATGTAGTTTAATCAGGGGAGAAGCATTTGACAGATAACCCGAGCAGTATATGGAGGACACATTGGAGTGGAGTCAAGATGACATTCAAAGACAGCAGTTAGGAGAGTGATTTCATTGGTTCAGGTCTAAGGAAGAAGTGATAGGACTTACTGATACACTAAGAGGAGAGGAATTTCAAGAGTTGGCCATGTGGGTGGCGCCTGTGGCTCAAGGAGCAGGGCACCGATCCCATATGCTGGAGGCGGTGGGTTCAAACCCAGCCCTGGCCAAGAAAAAAAAAAAGTGAGTTGGCCTTTCCGGTTCCTACTTTGATCTACACTGTCGAAGTTGATGCTGTTAAGAGAATAATACATAATGGAAGAGAAGAGGTTTGGTGGGAGAAAAAAGGTGAATTCCATACCTTGAGATATGCTGGGATTTGGACATTCATAAGAGACCCTGCAGGCGGTTGGAAATAGGCCTCTAGAGCTGAAGAGTACTTTGGAGACTTGAGATTACTTTATGGGGGTTACAGACTGAAGCATGAGATGAACAGAGCTCCACCAAGGGCAGAGGGAAGAACAGACACACAGATGATAGGAGAAGATGGGGAAGGAGATGAGAAAGAAGAGTTTGAGGAGTTTGAGGGGTTGGAGGAGAAGCAGGAGGGTTCTGAATGTTGGGGATGGAGTAGTTCAAAATAAGTCAGCAAGTGGCTCGGCACCTGTGGCTCAATCGGCTAAGGCGCCAGCCACGTACACCTAAGGTGGAGGGTTTGAATCCCCAGCCCGGGCCCACCAAACAACAATGATGGCTGCAACCAAAAAATGGCCGGGCGTTGTGGCGGGCGCCTGTGGTCCCAGCTACTTGGGAGGCTGAGGCAGGAGACTCGCTTGAGCCCAGGAGTTGGAGGTTGCT
>CAUYQV010056490.1:0-11916 GCA_963574575.1 Galagoides demidoff | reverse complement strand
TTGTTTTTTTTTTTTTGAGATGGAGCCTCAAGCTATCCCCCTGGGTAGAGTGCCATGGCATCACAGCTCATAGCAACCTCCAACTCCTGGGCTCAAGCGAGTCTCCTGCCTCCGCCTCCCAAGTAGCTGGGACCACAGGCGGCCACCACAATGCCCGGCCATTTTTTGGTTGCAGCCATCATTGTTGTTTGGGGGGTCCGGGCTGGGGATTCGAACCCGCCACCTTAGGTGTACGTGGCTGGCGCCTTAGCCGATTGAGCCATAGGCGCCGAGCCACTTTTTCCAATGTTTAAGAGATGACCATAATTACTACAATTAAATTTAAAAACTGATAAATGTCTTTTATAATTTCATGAATTTTAGGTAGGACGTCCCTTGGTTTTTTTTTCTACAATTATTTTAGCCTTCCTTTGAATTTAAGTCCCTTTATCCCCTCAATAAATTTAGGTATACTTCACAAGGCTTTTCTAGATAGTCTTAGCAAAAGGAACAAGAGGAATGGGACCAAACCTGATATATGCACATACTACATAGAATTTTGATTCAAATATCATTTTTTCCTTTTTCTTTTCTTTCTTCCTTTTTTCTTTCTTTATATTTTTTTATCGAGTCAGAGTCTCACTGTGTTGTCCTGCCTAAAGGCAGAGGCGTCATCCTAGTTCACTAAAACCTCAAACTCCTGGGCTCAAGGGCTCCTCCTGCAGCCTCCCAAGTAGCAAGGATTACAAGCATGATGCCACCACACTCAGATAATTTTTCTGTTTTTTGTAGAAATGGGATCTTTCTCTTGCTTAGGTGGGTCTTAAACTCCTGAGCTCAACCAATCCTCCCACTTCCATCTCCTAGAGTGCTAGAATTATGTGTGAGCCACAGCAAGCTGGCCCTTGGATGTTTTCTTTTGATCAATGACTATTCAGATCCTATGCCCATTTTTTAATTGGATTGGTTGATTTTTTCCTATTGAGCTGTTAGGGCTGCTTCTATATTCCAGTTATTAATCTCCATCATAGGAACAGTTTGCAGACATTTTCTCCCATTCTGTGGCTTGTCTCTCCCCTTTGTCAACTGTTTACTTTGCTGTACAGAAGCCTTTTAGCTTGATACGATCCCATATATCCATCTGTGCTCTGATTGTTTGTGCTTTGTAGGTATTAATCAAGAAGTCCTTAAGTATTTCCTCAATGTTTTCTTTTAGTAGTTCCATAGTTTCAGGTCTTAAATTTAAATCTTTTATCCATTTTAATTTGATTTTTATATACCACAAGAGAGAAGGGTCTAGTTTTTCATTCTGCTTATGCATATCCAGTTTTCCCAGCAAAGTTATGGAAGGAACTATCCTTTGCCAACTGTATGTTATTGGCAACGTTGTTGAAGATAAATTCACTATAGATATGTGGATTTATTTCTGGGCTCTCTATTTTGTTCTACCGGTCTATGCATCTGCTTTGATGCCGGTATCATGCTGTTTTGGATACTACAACTGTATAGTATAATGTGAAGACAGGTAATGTGATTCCTCCAGTTTTGTTCTTTTTGTTCAGGATGTCTTCAGTTATTTGGGTCTTTTGTAGTTCCATATGAATTTTAGGATTTTAAAAATTTCTATGAAATTGGCTTGGTGCCAATGAGTAGGGTGCCAGCCCTATACACGGAAGCTGGCGAGTTTGAGCCTGGCCTGGGCCTGCTAAAACAACAATGACAACTACAACAAAAAAATAGCCAGGTGTTGTGGCGGGTGCCTAGAGTCCCAGCTACTTGGGAGGCTGAGGCAAGAGAATCTCTTAAGGCTCAGCGCATAGCACAGTAGTTATGGTGCCAGCCACATAACACAGAGTGACGAGTTCGAACCTAGCCTGGGCCAGTTAAACAACAATGACAGCTGCACAAAAAATAGCTGGGTATTGAGAGGTAAGAATTGCTTAAGGCCAAGTGTTTGAGGTTGCTGTGGGCTGTGACACCACAGCAACTCTACTGAGGGCAACATAGTAAGAATCTGTCTCAAAAAAAACCAAAAGAGAATCTCTTAAGCCCAAGAGTTGGAGGTTGTCGTGAGCTGTAATACCACGGCACTCTACCGAGGGTGACATAGTGAGACTCAAAAAAAAAAAAATTATGAAAAATGTCATTGGTATTTTGATGGGAATTACAATAAATCTCTAAATTACTTTGGACAGTATTAACATTTTAAAATTGATTCTTCCAGCGGGGGTCCATAGCATAGTGGTTAGGGTGCTGGCCACATGCTCTGAGGCCAGTGGGTTTGAACCCAGCCTGGGCCTGCTAAACAACAACAATAAAATAGCTAGGCCTTGTGGCAGGCACCTGTAGTCCCAGCTACTAGGAAGGATGAGGAAAGAGCCCAAGAATTTGAGGTTGCTGTGAGCTGTGATGTCACTGCACTCTACCAAGAGTGACAAAGTGAGACTCTGTCTCAATAAAAAAATTGATTCTTCCAGTCCATGTGTGAGCATGTCCATGTATAGAGTATCTTTCCATTTCTTTGTGCCTTCTTCAGCTCCTTTCATAACTATTTTATAGTTATCCTTATAGAAGTCTTTCATGTCTTTGGTTCAGTTTATTCCTAGGTATATTATTTTATCTGTGGTTACTGTAAATGGAATTATTATCTTGGATACTTTTTTCAGTATTTACTGTTGGCATATGCTGTAGAAATGCCACTAAGTTTTGTATGTTGATTTTGTATCCTGCAACTTTACTAAATTTGTTAATCAGTCCTAATAGTTTTTTTGGATGTCTCTAGATGTAAGATCATATCATCTACAAACAATTTGATTTCTTCTTTTCCAATTTAAATGATCTTTACTTCTTTCTTTTGTCTGATTGCTGTAGGTAGGCTTTCTAGCACTATGTCAAATAACAGTAGTGTCTTGGTTCAGATCTTAGAGGAAAGGCTTGTAGTTTTCCCTCACTCAGTATAATACTAGCTGTGGGTCTATCATATGTGGCTTTTATCTTGTTGCAGTAAGTTCCTTCTATACCCAGTTTTTGAGTTTTTATTATGAAGGGATGTTGGATTTTATCAAATGCTTTTTCAGTCTCAGTTGAAATGATTGTATGGTTTTTGTCCTTTGTTCCGTTGATATGATATATCACATTGTTTTGCTATAATCCCTGCATCTCTGGGATGAATCCCACTTGATCATGATGAATCTTTTTAATGTGTTGTTGAATTTGTTTTGCTAGAATTTTGTTGAGGATTTTTGCATCTATGTTTATCAGAGATAGTTTTCTAGCCTATAGTTTTTTTTGTTGTTGTTGGCTCTTTGGTTTTGATATCATGATGATACAGGCCTCAGAGAAGACATTTGGGATGCTTCCTCCCTCCTTGATTTTTTGGAATAGTTTAGGTAGGATAGGTATTAATTCTTCTTTGAATGCTTGGTAGAATTCAGCAGTAAAGGTCCTGGGTTTTCATTAGCGGGAGACTTTTTATCATTGCTGCTATCTCATTACTTGCTATTGGTTTATGCAGGTTTTAGATTTCTTCCTGGTTCAATCATTGTAGGTTGTATGTCTCCAGGAATTTATCTATTTCTTCAAGATTTTCCAATTTTGGCATACAGTTGCTTATAGTTTTACTGACAATCCTACGGGATATCTGTAGTATCAATTGCAATATCTTTTTCATCTCTGATTTTATTTATTTGGGTCTTCTTTTTTCCTTAGTCTGGCTAAAGGTGGGTCAAGTTTGTTTATCATTTCAAAAAGAACAACTTCTTGTTTTGTTCATCTTTCGTATTTTTTCCATTTCTATTATTTCTGTTCTAAAATGTATTTTTTCTTTTCTTATCTTTATTTTTTCTTCTACTAATTTGGGGTTGGTTTGTTCTTGTTTTTCCAGTTCTTTGGGATACACTATTAAGTCCTTCATTTGAAGCTTTTCTACTTTTTTGACGTAGGCATTTATTGCTATAAACTTTTCTCTTAATACTGCTTTTACTGTATTCTGTTAAGTTTTGATATGTTATTTTCATTTGCTTTGAGAAATTATTTAATTTTCTTTTGATCTCTTTATTGGCCCAGTGATAATCCAGGAGCATATTGTTTCATTTCCATGTGGTTGTGGGATTTCCTGTGTTGCTCTTATTGTTGGTTTCTATTTTTATTCCATTGTGGTTAAAGAAAATACTCCATATACTTCATTTTTTTTTTTTAAGACAGAGTCCCACTTTGTGGCCCTTGGTAAAGTGCTGCGGCGTCATAGCTCACAGCAACCTCAAACTCTTGGGCTCAAAAGATCCTCTTGCCTCAGCCTCCCATGTAACTGGGATTACAGGCATCCACCACAGCGCCTGGCTATTTTTAGAGATGAGGTCTCGCTCTCACTCAAGCTGGTCCCAAACTGGTGAGCTTAAGCAATCCACCTGCCTTGGCCTCCCAGAGTGCTAGGATTGTAGGTGTGAGCCACTGTGCCTGGCCTGGTCTCGAACTTCTGAGCTCAAGGGATACTTCAGCCTCCACCTCCCAGAGTGCTAGGATTATAAGCATTAGCTACCACACTAGACTAATTTTTTTTCATTTTTTTGTACAGACATGTTCTTGCTGTGTTGGCTAGACTGGTCTCAAACTCCAGACCCTAACAATCCTCAGGCCTCCCAAAGTGCTGCATTATAGGCACAAGATACTACACTCAGCCAATTTCTCCTTTCTAGCTGAAGTGAGGGGTAAATAGTAAAAGGAGTTTTTTAACAAGCGGGAAAAATAATCTTTAAAAAACTTCATCAAATAAGATTCTTTGATAGATAATAAATTCCAGCATATTGTCAAAGTAATTTTACCTTCTTGCTTTTTTTAAATAAAAACATTATATGTTATATAAAGAAGTTTCTCACTTTAAATTGATTCCTACTTATTTGTATTCAAATTATTTTTATTTTTACATATTTTTTTCCCGATTAACTTACCATTCTTTAATAGTTACTTCTCTAATCCCTTCTCCAATATCTGAGAGTTTGAACTGAACAACTTGTCCATGTAAAGCTGCAAAGACAAAGAGAAGGGTCTCATTTAAAATGTGATGCATTGCCAACAACTGCTTTTACATCTAAAATTAGAAAATATTCTCAAAGGCAAGAATTGTTCCATCTCACAGACAGAAAAATAGCATTTTATAATTTTTAAAAGGATAACTATTCATAACCATCAAAGGTTTAAATAAATCATTCCACAACAGACACCTATAGACACTGCCAAAGAATTTACATTTTCCAACTTCCAAAATAATGTTCTTTTATGGGGCCAAAGAAAGCTCTACTAACAAATTAATGAGAGTTTGAAACAATAGTAATGAGTAGAAAATGGAACAAAGACCTCATCCAAAGAGAGGCCTAGCTGGATCTGTTTGCTTTATGTGTGAAACTGTAGTAACCATAAATGGACTGCTGTCAGATCTCTTTCGACCTCCTATAACTATTATGGTTCTTAGTGGTTAAAAATCAGGCAGTTCTATATCTAACGGACTTGATGAAAAATTCTTATTTGCCCAAACTATGTTCTGCCAACTTATCCCAAAGTCTTCTCTTTTCTCTTTCCATTTTCTGCCCCTTTTCAAATTTCTACCCCCTACTCCTTTTTATAGAGGTGAGGTCTGGGTATAGAGGTTGCCAGGCTAATACAGTGGCTATTCACACTGCAGCTTTGCAGTCCTGGGCTCAAGAGCGCCTCCTACCTCAGCTTCCCAAGCAGTTGATACTATATGTATGTACCACTGTGCTCAGCTTCTATTCTCCTTTAATAACCTTTGAATGCCAATGATACTGATTCTTTTTTTTTTTTTGAGACGGAGTCTCAAGCTATCCCCCTGAGTAGAGTGCCATGGCATCACAGCTCATAGCAACCTCCAACTCTTGGGGTCAAGCGAGTCTCCTGCCTCAGCCTCCCAAGTAGCTGGGACCACAGGCGCCCGCCACAACGCCCGGTCATTTTTTGGTTGCAGCCATCATTGTTGTTTGGCGGGCCCAGGCTGGGATTCGAACCCGCCACCTTAGGTGTATGTGGCTGGCACCTTAGCCGCTTGAGCCACAGGCAC
The DNA here is from genome assembly GCA_963574575.1 of Galagoides demidoff. Taxonomy (NCBI): domain Eukaryota; kingdom Metazoa; phylum Chordata; class Mammalia; order Primates; family Galagidae; genus Galagoides; species Galagoides demidoff. The sequence continues at coordinate 5,867 of CAUYQV010056490.1, read as the reverse complement.
CGAGCCAATGATACTGATTCTTGTCAGTAGAGAGTATGAATGGACCTTCTCACTTTTCCAGGTTAACTCTGGTGGCCAGGCACAGTGGCTCACGTGGGTAATCCCAGCACTTGGGAGGCCGAAGCGGGTGGATTGCCTGAGCTCACAGGTTCAACACCAGCCTGAGCTAGAGCAAGACTTCATCTCTAAAAATAGTTGGGTGTTGTGGTGGGTGCCTGTAGTTCCAGCTGCTTAGGAGGGTGAGGCAAGAGAACAGCTTAAGCCTAGGAGTTTGAGGTTGCTGTGAGCTATGACACCATGGCACTGTACCAAGGGTGACAAGTGAGACTTTGTCTAAAAAAAAAAATTACTCTGAATCTATTCAGGGAGTACTCCTCTATCTTTAAGCTTTTAAAATTTTCTTTAATGAATATGAAGAGTTAAGTGAGTAGTAAAGAAATACAAAATACATTTTGCATATGGATTATTAGATTCCTCGTTTCCCCTCTAGTAAGCCGGACCCTCTCACAGCCCACTGCTCAGAGTATACACTGGCACCTTTCTGAAAAGTAGTTTGGAATGAAGGCATCAAAAGCCTTAAAAAAATGTTTTTAAGTCAACATCTTTGACAACAAATAATTCTATTTTGCTTAAGAATAGATACTGGTCAGGCATGGTGGCTCATGCTTGTAATCCCAGCACTTTGACAGGCCAAGGCAGGAATATTACTTGGGGCCAGGAGTTTGAGACCAGCTGGGGCAACATATTGAGACACCATGCCTCTAGTCCCAGTTACACAGGAGGCTGATGCAGGAGGACCACTTGAGTCCAGGAGTGTGAGTCTATAGTGAGCTATGATCTTCCCACTGCACTCCAGCCTGGGCAACAGAGGAAGACCCTGTCCCCCAAAGGAAAGAGAAAAGAGGAGGGGAGGGGAAGGGAAGGAAGGGAAGGGAAGGGAAAAGAGGGAAGGAGAGGAGAAAGGAAGAAAATGTGATAGTGCCCAGCCTTATGAAAGAATAACAAATAGTTATATATGACAAAAAACAGGGTTTGGGCAAGAAATTAGCCCATATTTAAAAAGGGTTTGTATGCTATGCTGAAATATTTAGACTTTATCCTAACAGCAATCACGAGCTAGAAGTAAATTAATTTGGAGTTTTGTGGCTGTTGCCATCAGGAAGTAGATGCTGCATTACTGGCCTGTGACTTGCTTAGACCACAGAACAAAGCAGAAGTGCAGGAGGCTGGGCCTAGGTCCTTGCAGCTTCTACCTTCTCCCTTGTGGAACGCTGCCCTCAGATCCCCAGTAAGGGAGCTGGTTCAGTCCATTAGAGGATGAGAGGTCACACGGAGGAAAAGCGACATGCCCTGCCCAAACCCAGCACCAGCTGTCAGACATGAGAGGGACATCACATGGACCTCCTAGCTCCGGATCCTCTAACTGAACACAGCCAAGTGTGTGAGGCCAGGTTCCTGCAGAGGAACCAGGATCGATTATGTCCTGAGAAAGAATCAATCACCGATGCTTTAAGCCTCTGAGTTGCCGGGTGGTTTGTTATTCAGCAATAATTAACTGATAAAGAGTCTAATCTATAATATCAGATCTGTGACTATACGTCTATTTTTTTTTTTTTTGAGACAGAGTCTCACTCTGTAACTCTGGGTAGAGTGCTATGGCATCATCATAGGTCACAGCAACCTCACTCTTTTTTTTGCTGGCTGCTTGGAGTTTATTTTCCACTTGGTGCAAGTGAAGACTTATAGGGTGCCAGGAAAGGGTGTGTGTATGTGGGCAGTACAGGCTAGGGCTCTGGCTGCCTCTGCCATCTTCTTTCCCGTGTCCTGCAGCCTGGTTGCCGAGCTGATGGCTGTGGAGCAGGGCTCACATCAGGACGGGAGCCCAGCACTGGGCTGGCTGCACGGCTGCTTCCTCGTGACTTCTCAAGCTAGGCCACTGGTTCTCAGGTTTCTGGAGACCTGGGAAGCTTTCAGGTGCTCTGGAGACTCCACAACTATGGCCATGAACGGGAGTGTGGACTTTCTGAAAAAGAAGCTTGCTCACCAGTGACCCCAATCAGCCTTGGGCAAACCAGGTGGTGGGCGATGGCTCCCCCAGCACTCGATGCTCCCACAAGAGCTGCTGCTAGAAGCCGTGCCCAGACAGCGCTGGTAGTAGTCGTGGTCGGCCATGAGCGAGCCACCAGAGGGGATGGCTGCCATGCTCTGGCCAGCCCACTGTGGGAGGCTCAGCGGCCGCGACCCCCTCGCGGGCCTCGGCGCGCAATCACAGGTGGCAGAGACAGGGCGCTAGGCTGTGGAGTCAATTTGCAGACCCCAAGGGCCCGCTCTGAACCTCAAACTCTTGAGCTCAAAACTCTTGCTTTGGCCTTCGGGGTCGCTGGGACAAAAGGCGCCCACCACACCACAACGCCCGGCTAATTTTTCTACTTTTTTCTTAAGTAGAGACAAGGTCTAACTCTTGCTCAGGCTGGTCCCTAACTCCTGAGCTCAAGCAGTCTACCTGCCTCAGCCTTGCAAAGTGCTAGAATTACAAGCGTGAGCGACTGCCAAGTCTATAGTTTTAAGAAAAAAATATCTCTGGCTGGTGGATGGGTTTGGGGAAGGGATGGCAGAGGCAGAACAAGGCAGGGAAACCAGGAGATTACTGTGGATAAGAAATTAAAGTGTGGAATTTCTGTATATATGTAATTTTTCAAAGCTGTCTGAAAAGAAGATAGTTAAGAAATATACAAGATGTAAGGCTGGGGTGTAACCGGTAGCTAAGTGGGTGGGGTGCCAGCCACACACACCAAGGCTAGCAGGTTAGAATGCAGCCTGGCCTGCTAAAACAATTACAATTGCAACTACAAAAAAAAAGATGTAAGCCCCGGGGCTGTGGCTCACACCTGTAATCCTACCACTTGGGAGGCCGAGGCAGATGGATTGCCTGAGCTCACAGGTTTGAGACCAGTCTGAGCCAGAGCGAGACTAGCCTGGCATTGTGGCAGGCACCTATAGTCCCAGCTACTTGGGAGGCTGAGGCAAGAGAATCGCTTGAGCCCAAGAGTTTACAGTTGCTGTGAGCTATGACACCATAGCACTCTAATAAGAGTGACAAAGTGAGACTGTCTCAAAAAAAAAAAAAAAAATATATATATATATATGAAAGATGTAAAATTGGTAGATTTTGATGATCAATTTGATGTAAAACAAGAGTCAGTGACTTCAAGCTTCTAGCTTTATTTACTAAGTTAGGGACCACAGAAGGGAGAGATTTATAGGAATATAGGAAGACAAGTTATGTAGAAGACTGACTGTGGGGAGTCTGAATTGTATGTGGGAATGGAGATGTTCAGACAATTGGTGAGCTACAGTTACAGCTTCAGAAGTGCTCCGTGAGGAGGTGACAGTTGAAGGCATGTGTGTCAATGCAGAAGAGAAGGCAAAGGACAGGATCCTACAAACCTGAAATTTAAGGAAGCAGTAGTGGAAGAATAACCTGTAAAAATGTCCAGAGAAAGTAGATATTAAATTAAGTACTTTTTCTTGTACTCTTGCCAAATGTAATACTTTAACCCTCAAGTTCTCAACAGAGGGTAGAAAAAGTTGAGGGGGCTCGGCACCTGTGGCTCAAGTGGCTAAGGCGCCAGCCATGTACACCCAAGGTAGCGGGTTTGAATCCAGCCCAGGCCCACCAAACAACAATGACGGCTGCAACCAAAAAGTAGCCGGGCGTTGTGGTGGGTGTCTGTGGTCCCAGCTACTTGGGAGGCTGAGGCAGGAAACTCACTTGAGCCCAGGAGTTGGAGGTTGCTGTGAGCTGTGATGCCACAGCACTCTACCCAAGGGGACAGCTTGAGGCTCTGTCTCAAGAAAAAAAGAAAAAGTTGAGGGAAAAGTAAGTAAATGGTATAAGCCATTTATACCAGGCTGGTTTTATCACACCATCTTACAGAACCGATTAAGTGTACCACCCGACAAATAATATGAGTACTATAGTAAGTATAAGGACATGAAGATGCTTAAAAATAATAATTTAGGCTGGGTACCCACAGCTCAGTGAGTAGGATGCCGCCACATACACTGAGGCTGATGGATTTGAGCCTGGCCCAGGCCTGATAAACAGCAATGACAACTACAACCAAAAAAATAGCTGGGTATTGTGGCAAGCACCTGTAGTCCCAGCTACTTGGGAGGCTGAAGGCAAGAGAATCACTTAAGCCCAAGAGTTTGAGGTTGCTGTGAGCTGTGATGCCATAGCACTCTACCAAGGATGACATAGTGAGACTCTGTTTCAAAAAATAAAAAATAGGGGTGGTGCCTTTGGTTCAGTGGGTAAGGCACCAGCCCCATAAACCAAGGGCCTGGCCAAACTGCAAAACAAAAAAATAGCCAGGCGTTGTGGCGAGAGCCTATAGTCCCAACTACTCGGGAGGCTGAGGCAAGAGAATTGCCTAAACCCAGGAGTTGGAGGTTGCTGTGAGCTATGTGACGCCACAGCACTCTACTGAGGGCGATAAAGTGACAAAAAAATATAAATAAAATAAATTTAAAAACCCAATAATTTACCTTGGTTGAGAAAGTCATATCAATGCTGACAATTTTTGTTGTTGTTGTTGTTGTTGTTGTTGAGACGGAGCCTCAAGCTATCCCCCTGGGTAGAGTGCCATGGCATCACAGCTCATAGCAACCTCCAACTCCTGGGCTCAAGCGAGTCTCCTGCCTCCGCCTCCCAAGTAGCTGGGACCACAGGTGCCCGCCACAACACCAGTCCATTTTTTGGTTGCAGCCATCATTGTTGTTTGGCAGGCCTGGGCTGGGGATTCGAACCTGCCACCTTAGGTGTACGCGGTTGGCGCCTTAGCCAATTGAGCCACAGGCACCGAGCCGTTAGTGTAGTTCTTAATCTTTGAAAATCCCTTCATAGAAACAGAGCAAGCATTTAGATAACAAAACCACAGTCAGTGTTTAAAACAACAATAAATGACTACCCATACCCATGAACCCCCAAATACATGGGTTGGAGAAAAATGATCGACAGACTTGAAACTGCATGATGTCTGCACATCCATGGGGCGAGCTTAAGGGCAGTACGGCTGAGGCCAGAGAGCAGGAGAATGCTAGCGTTCCCAGGGGCGCTGGGCACAGCAGCTGGTAGCTGTGGGCAGAACCCCTGCCCCCAAGGACTGAGCAAGCTGGACCAGAGAGAACTGTTAACTTTCAGACTGACCCACCAGGGCTCCCTTCAAGGGCAGAAACTCATATTGAAGAAAAAACTGCTGGAAGGGAATCAGAATTGAACAAGCTAGAGACAACAAAAAGAACAAGAAAAAAACAAAACAAACAAATGAAAAATCCAGAAAGAATCCCCAAAGCACATTACCATATTTTTAAACAAAACACAAAACAACAGAAGGGGAGGCTGTGTGGGTTACATAAGCCTTTCCAACTCCACCTTAGGAAAATCCATTTCACAGAAACACGAGCAGGAAAAACGTTACCAATATCATATTCCTTAGGGCAGTGGTTCTCAACCTTCCTGATGCTGTGGCCCTTTAATACAGTTCCTGTGGGTCGTGACCCATGGGTTAAGAACCACTGGCTTAGAGAGTTATGTAGGAAATGAAAGCATACCAAAAAAAAAAAATGCCTATAAAACAGAGCAAAACTGTAACGTACTATTACAAAACTCAGTAACAAACATTAAGAAAATGGCACAAGGCTCGGCGCCTGTGGCTCAATCAGCTAAGGCGCCAGCCACGTACACCTAAGGTGGCGGGTTTGAATCCCCAGCCTGGGCCCGCCAAACAACAATGATGGCTGCAACCAAAAAATGGCCGGGCGTTGTGGCGGGCGCCTGTGGTCCCAGCTACTTGGGAGGCGGA
>CAUYQV010056482.1:0-16225 GCA_963574575.1 Galagoides demidoff | reverse complement strand
AAAGTCCATGAATCAGTCAGTACAAGAGAGCGAAGGAAATATTCAATAAAGAAGTTGTGAAAGGAATAGAGTCCTTGACTGTTTTTTCAGCTTAGCTGCTGCTGGTATATATAAAGGCTACCGATTTATGAGTGTTGATTTTGTAACCTGAGACGCTGTATTCCTTGATCACTTCTAAAAGTTTTGTGGTAGAATCCCTGGTGTTTTCCAGATGTACAATCATATCATCTGCGAAGAGTGAAAGTTTAATCTCTTCTGATCCTATGTAGATACCCTTGATCACCTTTTCTTTCCTAATTGCTATAGCTAAGACTTCCATTACAATGTGAAAGAGCAATGGAGACAATGGGCAACCTTGACTTGTTCCTCATCTGAGTGGAAATGATTTCAATTTAACTCCATTCAGTATGATATTGGCTGTGGGTTTGCTGTAGATGGCCTCTATTAGTTTGAGAAATGTCCCTTCTATACCAATTTTCTTAAGTGTTCTGATCATGAAGGGATGCTGGATATTTTCAAAAGCTTTTTCTGCATCAATTGAGAGAATCATATGGTCTTTTAAGATATTAAACCTCTGATAAAGGTTTAATAACCAGAATCCATAGAGAACTCAAACATGTTAGCAAGAAAAAGAATAAGTGATCACATCTCAGGGTGGGCAAGGGATTTGAAAAGAAATTTCTCTAAAGAAGATAGGTGATGGCCTACAAATATATGAAAAAATGCTCACCATCCTTCATCATCAGAGAAATGCAAATCAAATCTGCTTTGAGATATCACCTAACTCCAGTAAGATTAGCACATATCACAAAATCCCAAAACCAGAGATGTTGGCATGGATGTGGAGAAAAGGGAACACTTCTATGCTGCTGGTGGGAATGCAAACTAATATGTTCCTTTTGGAAAGATGTCTGGAGAACACTTAGAAAACAAAAAATAGGCCTGTCATTTGATCCCACAATTCCTTTATTTGGTCCAGAAGACCAAAAATCACATTACAACAAAGATATTTGTATCAGAACATTTATTGCAGCCCAATTCATAATTGCTAGATCATGGAAGAAATCCAAGTGGACATCGCCCCACGAATGGATCAATACATTGTAATATATGTACACCATGGAATATTATGCAGCCCTAAAGAAAGATGGAGACTTTACCTCTTTCATGTTTACATGAATGGAGCTGGAAAATGTTCATCTTAGCAAAGTATCTCAAAAATGGAAGGAAAAGTATGCAATGTATTCAGTCCTATTATGAAACTAATTTATAGCTTTCATATGAAAGCTATAACCTAATTATAGCCTAAGAATATAGGAAGGGTGGAGGGAGAGAGGAGGGAAGGGGGATGGATGGGTGGAGGGCAGGTGATTGGTGGGAGCACCTCCATGGTTTATCTTATAAGGGTACAAGTGACTCTTTCTAAAAGTAGAATATAAATGTCTTAATGCAATAAATAAGAAAATGACTTGAAGGCTATGTTAACCAGTTTGATGAAAATACTTCAAATTGTATACGAAACCACCACACTGTATCCCATGATTGCATTAATGTGCACAGCTATGATTTAATAAAAAAAAAAAAAAAAGAAGAAGCAGTTGTGGACTGTGGTGATTTTACTGAAGAGCATGTTGAAGGGCCCAGGATGGTGAGGAATGGTCTCAGAAAAGGGTTAGACTCTCGGAGCTCTGGTACAAATTGAATGTCTCAGGCTTCTTGTGGAACGCTATACACAGATGTCATAGGCATAACATAATTTGTGGCATAAAACTAGAGTAGATTCAAAGGGAGATTAAAAGAAAAGGAAACCAGAAGGTGGAAGACAAAATCTGATATTAATCCTTGAATTACTGGGAAAGCATTTTATACTAATTAACACCATCACCTACCCCCAAATTTGTTTATTGACAATTCTCTTTGAACTTAAGTTCCTTTTATTTTATCTATATTTGAATAGAGGGGAATAAAGCCCTACTATTACGCTCTGAACAACATCTATCTAAGTTCTTTATTATTTAAGGTGAGTCCTAGAAATTAACTTAGCAAACCTGAATGCTGATGATGTAGGTAAGGTTGTTTTAAGAATTTAGAAGATTTGTTATTGCATTGTATTATTAACATTCTTTTGGAGTTATTCTAAGGTTGATTATAAACGATGTATTTTCTCTTAAGAACATAATTTATCAGCTTTCATTATGTTAATATTTCCAAAGCTATTTATTTTATGAAGATATAGTAAATAAATCATTCACAAAGATGAGCTTGTTAAACAACAACCTAGAAAGCAAATGCATTTGCATAATATTTAATTTATAGCAAAACAAATTACTGAATTTTAAATGTAATTTCAAATAAATTGCATTATTAAATTTTACATCTAAGTCTCACTAATGAATTGATCCATTGGTTAAATTGTTTACATACTTTTGTTTGAGTAAGCTATCACTTGACATCACAAGTCGTGTAGTACTCATTTCAAACTCTCACTTGGCTAAAAATATTATAAATCTCAAGCATTTCTTTTTTTTCAAGCATTTCTTATTGTAATAAAAAGCTGACAAATTAGGATAATGACAATTCTGGAAATGAGTATTTATAATTTTAATTAATTTGTGCATTAAGAAGTTAATTCTGTCAATCATACTGGTACTTCAGGATTTTACACTTGCTTTTGGTCTCTCATGAAGGTTATGTGATCTAAAATGTAAGTGTTTTGGTCAAGAAATATTCATTTTTACTTGTTCTCCATATTTCCTACAAATTTTACTGAAAAACTTAGGGGCATGCCAAGGTTTTGTGTTAAATTACACACAACTTTGATCCTAGAAGACATTGTGTAATATAAAGTCAGAATGGGATAGTAATGATCAAATTTCTTTCAATTTTCTCACTGTCCTTGTTTTTAAAAATAATATGTGAATTGTGTGTATCTAATTTTATCTTATTTTTGACATGCACATAGATTCATATCATTGGCTCAGATGATTATCCTTTTTTGTATAATACTCTTACTTATTAAAATTAATAGAAACTATTTTTCTTAAATGCATGGAAGTCTCTTTGATATTTCAATACCACATGAGAAAGGATTCACCCTTCCTTCATTTGGATATATGTATTCACTAATTGGAACAACTGAAAGATTTCACCAAAGAGGCAAACCTGGAATCCTTTTGATAAAGGGCAGTTACTAACCATTTGTTTATCTGAGCCTGAAGCTATCTGATCAAACAGACTAAATTGTAATCCACAGACTCTGCTTTGTTTGATTTTATAATCCCTATGCTATTTGTTATCTTAGATTTAACATGCCACAAGGATGAAAAAGAATATAGGAACAACTTGTAGTTACTTTTGTCAGGGTTAAGAAATATCTCCAGAAAAGGTCAATTGCTCGCAAGCAGGTTTAGGTCACTGGTCAAAACAAAGCAATATCTCATTCACCTTGTACCATTAATATCTTATTACATTTTCATTTATCAAAAAGGAACTGTCCCTGTTGCAGTTTAGTGGAGATGATTTATTACATGCAAAATAATTAGTGTTATCAACTATTTCACATATATCAAGTGAATAGATTAGACTGATGCAAACACCAAAGTTGAAAAATTAAAAGATAAAATCATTTTTAACTGCCAAGAAGAACTATTTGACAAAAAGGAAAATATAGAAAAAAAAAAACAAAAATGTATTTATCTGCAACTAAGCAAAAGAAAATGACTCTGAATGACAAAATATAAATAAATTAATAATAAAATTTCCTTTTTTTTAAGAAAAATATTCAAATTAATACATATTTTCAGTTTAATTCTCACCTATGTACATTCTTAAAGAATTTCCTGGTAGCATGACTAAATTTAGATTTAAGGCTAGCCCGAGACAAAGTTAATCTTTCCTGAACGGATTAACCACATCTGTCAGAATTTGCACCTGAGTCATTCATGTCATATAAGATTCAGTATCTTATAATACTGTGGCCATGTCCTTTGCTCTGAAAGGTTTTTCTAATGGTTCTTATTGATATCAAATTGCATATTAAGATCCCTAGCCCAGCATGAAAATCCATTCTTCTCCTGGTTATACTCTTAAATAAAACCTGAAACTGAACAAAAGTGATTAAGGAATACAAATTTTGCCCCCAAAATACTACTCTTAGAAGTAAAAAAAAATAGAAGAAAGGTAAGTTGAGGAAAACTGTCCTTCATTGTGGGAAGATGCATTTCCATCTTGGCTTAGCCCGGGAAGCTGGCCATGGAAGCAAAGCAGGTGTGCTTTGTTGTCATGTGGGAGTTCCATGAAATTATTAGCAGGAAAAAATGCACTTTTAATCTAAGAAAGAGATAAAGACGGGCATCTCTACGAAGTTCCCCCTCATTTCTTATTTCCCATTTTCGACTGTTCGCTCCACAGCTCATTAATTCTACCATACTCATTGGTCGTTCCTGGTCTTTGGCATTCACTCAGGGCCCCAGACATCATTCATCTTGGGTTGGATTCCCACAAAGCACACCTTAAGATAAGGGTTCAGTGGCGAGTCATTTATGTTCTGCATTTCAGAATCAGTAGGAAACTGTAAAGTTAAACAGGGATAGGAATTGGGTGCTTGAGGGGTAAGTTATCATTTAGCCACCTCTAAGCATCACGTCGTTGTTAATCTTTGTGGGAAACTTTGAAAAACAATATATTAACAAAACTTATATCATAGCTCATAATTGTTTCAAGTTGCTGTAATTATTTCCATCTGTGTCTTGTTGAAGCTTGCTTTGGCTGGAGCAAGAGGGATGGTAATTATCCAGCAGTTCTAGCCTCCCATATGTGCAAAGCTTCATATCTATTATGCTCCACTTTCTGCTGTACTCTTTATTTGAATTTGAAAGTGCTACAGTGACCTGGCATGGGTGAAATATCAATCAAAAGAGAAGGACAACAGCAGTTAGGGAAAATGTTGAGCACAGGCTGTGTCCAGTCTATTTCTGCCTATGTGCTAATTAGATCCTTTCTCGTCCTTTCTTTTTAATTAGGTTGCTAACTAAAATACCTGGCTCCATTTTTCCCTATGAGAATAAAGATGTCTTCTTTTCCAGAGGAAAATAAAAATGTCAACAGTTAAAGGATTTCACTCAAGGTGGTGGCTGACAGGTGTGAGTATTAGCAACACAAACTACAGATTTTATTGCTGTATTTCTTTATGATTTCCTAAAAGACTAAGGTGTATTAGCAACACAGACTATAAATTCTATGTCTATAGTTCATTATAAGGCTGCATTTAGTGTTAACAATCTTCATCTATTGCAACTTTAAATTCCATTAATTCTCAATATTTCACCTGCTAGGTTGTTTGCCTAACCAGATAATTCAGACTATCATTTTCCAGGTACTTTAGGTTGCCCTGTTTCACTGGTTTTGAGATTATAGTAGTTTGCTACCATATTCACTATCAGTTTTATGAGATTATAGTAGTTTGCTACCCTAGTCACTGTCAGTTATGGAGGTAGGAATAATACTGCAGTGAATCTCTTGAGTTCTGCATTTACCCGGCCCTGTTCTCATTGTGGAAGAGCAACTATGCAGCTGACCAGAAACTATCCAGCCATTACTAATATTTTTCACACTTCATGGTTAGATACTTTCTGGACAGACCTCAGTAAATCCTCAGAGCACTTAGAATCAATTACCTGAACTAACATAGTATTGGTCAGGTAGTCTTTATAACTTTTAGTTCACTGAAACTATTATTGTATATCTTGCAACAATTATCCCTAATCCCACTCTCAGAGATAAATATTTCTGAAACAGCATAGCCTAAGATCATAAAAATTAGAAATGAAAAAAAAATCAAACACTATACTGAGAAGAGACATCACTAATGACATAATCAAATTCCAGAATCTGTGCACACCAGCCGTCACACAGTGACTTTCACAATCTTTATTTTCAAATGGATGCTACTTCCTGAAAGGCACCTGTTAATCATAGTGCAGAGTTCTTCAGCAGAGCCTTCCAGTGTGATCCAATTTACATCAGCATTATTATTTCTGTGTTAATGGCTACGTTGAAAAGCACAAGAAAAATCATATTTTTATAATCTCATTATTACACCTCCATTTTGTGAAATGAGATATTTGGTCATAGATAATGTTGTCTGAGCTTCTGTGCTAATAGGTAATTCTAATGTTCAGATGGTGCTAGTGGCAGAGACATATCCTTTGGGGACATCTTGGTTTTTGTCACTAATGTCTTTACTCAGCCTTCTGACTCAGTAAATCAGGTAAAATCTGCTACCTCATAGGGAGCACAGGATGCATGATCACTTAATATTCCGTTATTACTTTATCAGACTGTACTAAGGCCCTACTGGGATGCCATCTTTATTTTTTCCACAGTGATTGTTTCTCTACTGCAGAGTTCATGATGACTTTGCTTCAAAATGCTAAAATACATGTAGCAGGCAACTTCCAAAATGTTCATGAATTATTTATGTTTCCTAGTATACCATTTTTTAATCTGAATTCTTTCTGATAAGGGATGGATCTTGTCACTCATTTCTAGAAAGTACAGAGCAGATAGAGGTATAGTGTTCAGTATCTGAAGTTAGGTCACAGGGGGGTTGACTCCACTTCATGTGCCTCTCTCACCTTCATGCCCTCACGTGTGCAAGAGGAAAGTCATTTCCATGCTGACAGCTTCCCTATGGAATGACCCACAGGACAAGGTGAGTCTTTAAAAACTAATTAGGACCTGAGATCTGCATTATAAAAGCCCACAAGAAACAATGCTGGCAATAGCTGTGGCAGTGACCTTGAGTACCTACTTCATTTCAATGGAGCTTTCAGATGAGATTCCAGCCCTGGGTTCCCTGTGAGAGATCTGGAAGTGTAGTTACCCAGCAAATCTATGGCTAGAATCTGACCCAGAAAAGCTATGAAATAATAAATGTTGGTGAAAACTACAAATATTTGAGTTAATTTTTACCTGGGAATAGAAAAAATAAAATTACTTGAAATCTCTTGATGGAGTTTGCCAAAAATATCACAGGATACTTTATCTACCTGATACTTTTATTTCAAAGCAATGGGATCATAAAACTCGAAGAGCAAAGAGCCTTTCATGCTCTCACCCCTACTCAAATTTATTTATTTATTTATTTATTTATTTATTTATTTATTTATTTATTAATTATTGTTGGGGATTCATTGGGGGTACAAGAAACCAGGTTACACTGATTGCATTTGTTACATAAAGTCCCTCTTACAATCATGTCTTGCCCCCAAAATGTGTGGCACACACCAAGACCCCATCCCCTCCCTCCTTCTCTCTCTGCCCCTATTCAAATTTTAAACACTGCATAACTCAATCATTGGTCTTATTAGTTATGCATCTTAAGGGCAGGAAAGCTTAACACCTGGTTGTACCTTTCTCAGTGGTATGATACACAAGATCCTTGGCAGTAAATTCATGATATGACTGGATCTAGAAACTTTCATGAAAAGGCAGACCTCTTACTCTTCCTGGATTCGTTTTCTAATCTCTGGTTAACTTGCTTAATGGCAACTTCTTAATTATCAGTTAACATTATCGACTTAAATTGATATCCAGTTAACAGATGGCATAATTTTAGTTCATGACTGTGCAGATCTGCGTAATGATCATATGAACAAGATCTCTGTGAACTATATGAGGACAGAAAGCTGGAGAGCTGATAGCTTCGATTTAAGTGAATAAAGGAATACTGTTCTCTCTGTCATATAAAACCCAATTCATTTTGATCTTCCCTAATGAGGAGTATGGAAATGAAAATATTGGCCAAATAAATACTAATATATCACGCGCAGAGATGTGTTGAATTGCTTCAGTAAGTGTATTACACCATCCACAGCAGCTGAATTTGAGACTGCGACCTGATTAACTTCCTAACAACCTGCAGTTATCTATTATGGCACAGCTAGCTTTACAGAGGCCAGACAAATAAATTTAGATAGGGCAATAAACTTTACAAATTTCACATCTTTGTTGGTAACATTTACCTCTGCAATTCCTTAATTCCTTCCATAAGGCCCACTGATTTTTATTTATCATCATGCCATAATCATTTAACATTCTTAAAGGTTTCCTACCGCAATAGCTATTTTTCTGTAGATCTGAACAAATGCTAGAATCCTACCTACTGAAACTATATCTGTCCAATTAGATATTAATTTACTGGACAATTAATATAAGAGATCTTTAGTCATCTTCAGGAAATTTCATTTATCATCTGATATTCAAAAGATCCCATTCTTATTTTGGGTCACAATGGTATTTTGAGTTATTAGGTATTTAGTGTTATAGATTTCATATGTAAGGGTTTGAATACTCAAAAAGTCCTTGTCAAAGTATATATTATCCTTCAAAGAGCATTGCCAATCTCTTTGAAAGGAATTTAACTAATGAATGCAGGACTTCAGGTGGAGTTGCAGAGTTCTTTCTTACGGTAAAATGTATCCTACAAATATGAACTCTGGGATTGTGAAATAAACTATGAAGTCTGAATTTCCATTGTGATGGAAGTATCAAGTATCTGTTTCTTTGCTGTCAAGTTTTTGCAGATCCATAAATTTAGTATTTCTTAGTTTTATTTCTATTTATAATGCCTCTGGGAAATCACAATATATTACCATCTGCTCTGATGATAGTTCTACCTGGCTTTGTGAATTATTTAATACGTTATGTTTTATGTTATGTTATCTTTGTTATGTTATGATATGTTTTCTTATAGAACTTTTGTGGCTTAAGACCATACATTTAATCTGTAACCCATGTTCAGTTACATTTGTATATGTTGTCAAGCGAAGTTCTATTTTCGCTCTGCTGTATGTGGATACCCAGTTTTCCCATCACTATTTCTTGGAGCTCATTTATAGAAAACTGTAAAAACTCAAACAAAATCCTATTAGAACTAATTAGTAAATTCAATAAAGTTGCAGGATACAAAATAAACACACGATTTTTTTCTATCAACAAACTATCTAAAAAGAAAATGTTAAAAATGATGCAATTTACAATAGAATCAAATAAATGTGATATGTAAATGCATTGGAATATTAGCCTCAAAAACAAGAAAAGTTTGCCATCTGCAATAGAGATGAACCTAAAGAAAATTATGCTAAATGAAACAAGCCAGTTCCAAAGGAAAAATATTTTATAATTCCTCTTTAGATATTTAAAATAATCAAATATAAAGAACCAGAGAATGGAATGATGTTTGCTGGAGCCTGGTTGCAGATTTTTGACCACTATTTGGATTTAGTGCTTGCCTTTTGTAGTTTTTACTCTCAAATCAGATCTGGCTTTATGTTTTTCCAATAGCTTCAAACACATAGTTTATACTGTTATACACACACACACACACATGCACAAACACACAGAAATATATATAGTCCACACACAGGTATATGTAGTTCAAAGTACCTAGTTATTCCCAGAAGGAAGTAGGAAGTTGGTCACAACAACGCAATTCTCCATAACAAGAAACAGAACAGCTTTCTCTCTAACAACTCTTGACTAGAACTACTGCTACTATAGTTAACTTAAACTTCATAGATTTGCATTTTAAATGTAATATCACTTCAGCTAGATAAGCAACAATATCAATTTCTCAGGATTACAAAATAAAATTATGTTCACACAAAAAGAACAGAATAAATGATGTTAAAGACCTTCTATTTTACTCCACTGACATTACAGAAATTTGGTTTAGAATTGCCACGTATGTTATCCTTCTAATAAGTTTTAACCCATACTTCTTTCAGCTAGAATTCATCTACTTTTCATGCAAACTCATGAAGAACAAAGAGTTATAATTTTGCAGGCTGGAATGTACTATTCAACATCAAAATTCTATAATCTTATTACCTTGACGTTTTTTTCATTAAGTGAAGGACTTTTATTTCTAATGAAAAGTATGATTAGGAATTATGCAAGTATATTATGCATCTTGGCCCCAAATGAAAGATTAATTATAAACTGTTCAAGAAGTAAATGAAATATGTTTTTTTCTCAGATGCACTGGTGAAAATTATAAGAAAAACTATGCATTGTTAAAGAAATGCAGGTTTCTACTTACATACTTGTCCAGTTCTTACTAAGGAACACCAGGGGGAAGTTATGATTCTTATCAATATTTTCTAAATTTTTCACAGGTCTTGTTTACATTTGATAATGTAAAACTAGTGTCATTGAGCATTGATGTTGAGATTAGGAATAAAACAATCCAGGGTTCGGAGATGCCTTTGTTTTTTTTGAGTGATTAGAATTTATTGTATATAGATAGGACATATATATCAGTCTCACTTTACCAAAATAGGTTGCATAATCACCTTTAACAATATATTAGGCTATTTTATCTTATATTATAATAAAGAATTCAGATATTGGCACATATAATTATGCAGGTGCTTCTTAAAGAACTTCAAATCTATAAGCCCACATATTCTTAACATTTCTAGGAAATAAATAATATTATTATCTTCATTTCAAATTTGAATAAGCTAAGACACTGGCAGTGAGGCCAAGGTCATATAGCTGGAACACTGTTAATCTATGACTTAAAAACAGATAGATTTGATAGAGGAAAGTGGACTTCAAAACTGGATTCTGGCCTGAAGGTCTTGGCTGAACAAAGGAATCAAAAAATCAAGAATGAGCCTAAAGAGTAAGGCAAAAGAAAGTTTACTGAAGTTAAAAAAAAAAAAATGGAGGCTGCCCCATAGATAGGGTAGTAGCTCTCTCAGGGAGCAACAGAAGGTAGCACTTTGTAAGTTTCTGGGGCCTTATTTTATACTTTCTATTCTCTTTTATATTAAGTAGAGGGAAGATTATTCAAAAGATTAATGGGCAAGAGGAGGGGAGTTCTCAGAACCAAGGTCTCCTACCCTTTCTAAACCACGCAGGGGAATTTCCAAGAGTCCCCATAGAATTTATAAACTATCACTGCACTGGTGGGAGTATTTTAATTTGTTAATATATAAAGCTGTGTATAATGAGTCATGGGATTGCCTGTGGTCCTTTTTGCTGTCCACCTTGTTCTAGCTGGGTTTGGGCAGTTTCTCCACCACTCCCTGTTTTATGAGAGACCTTGGTATTATTGAACAGGGCCTGACAGTTCCCTGTCTCAGTCTGACTTGAAGCTGTGCTCTTAACTACCACCTTAAACTGTCTAATAAACCACTTAGGGAACAAGGGCAATGTGTTCAATCACCTATCTGTATATATTGGCGGACGATATGCATCTCTGTCTTGTGATATATCAATTTGATTCTTCAATGACAAGCTCTACAAAATCGCCCTCACGAAAATGAGAAAGTGGTGAATTAATTGAGAGAATTTAAGTATAATTGGAAGAACATTATATCAGAGGTGTCAAGAATCAGGCCATCAGTACAATCTAACAAGCACTAATGGAGCATCTCTTTAGAGCATGCACAGCCATCCTTTCCCTACCTTTGTGTCACTGCTCATTATTCAAAGTTCAGTGAGAAATAATATGATTGACATAGTATGGGGTCAAACGGAAGACCAGGCAATTAATTGTTGTCTTAACAAGACTACATCTCATGAGAGAGGTCTTTATTTTTCAAAGCCTTTTGGTGATGCTATTTCCAGAAAGGTGAAGAAGAAGGATGGATGTTGGGATTGCAAAGTACCTAGAATTCATTTCATACAGCAAGGATTTCAGCAGGAGATTGAAGAGTACTTGGCTTCAGGTGTATACTCTATATAATGATTATCACCTAACGTTACGGAGCCATTAAAATAAGAGTATCTTTCATTTATTAGATTTTTTTTTTCAGTTTTTGGCTGGGGCTGGGTTTAAACCCACCACCTGCAACATATGAGGCCGGCAACTTAACTCCTTTGAGCCACAGGCACCACCCACACTTATTATATTTTTTAATATAAAAAACAATTAGAGTTGAATTTCTAATATTTGTGTACTACTACAATGTCAGTGTTTATTACTATCTAGTAATTATGCAAAGTACAAATGAAAACACTGATTAAAACACATTTACATTAATTTTATTTAACAATATTTTCTACTGTCCACATTCCACATAAGATTTATAATGGACTAAGTTTTGAAAAGGGCATAGAAGAGATAATATTTCATAAATTGGTTAAAAACTTTTAAAACTTTTATTAATTTCACATGTCCAGTAATAACATAGAGAGTAGGATATGTGAGTTGGAATGATAAAACAAAAACTGTAATTTATTATTATACAAGTAAAAAATTGTTTACTAATAATTTGTAAATCATGTCTTTGTCTTCTTCTTAAAAATTGTGAGATTATGGGAATTTAAAATGTATATAAACTCCCATGAGTAATAAATATTGTTACTACTTCAATGTTATTTTATTTATCATCAGTATCTACTGTTTCAAATAGAAAATTTCCTAATATAAAAAGGGGTGCTGTAAGTAATTATTCTTGTGCCATCCAGGGAAACCAGGACTATATCAAGAAAATAAGAAAAAATTACATCTCTCATCTTACATTATGTTCCCTTGCGCAGTGAAGATTTCAAAATAAACTCTTCTGTTATTGGCCTTACAATTTATGTAAGTCACAGGAAGAGATTTCATATAGAGGACTGTGAAAAGAAAAATACTTGACATTAAAAAGGACACTGGCACATCCAGAGATGAGAAGGCATTAGCAAGACTAAAAATATTGAGAGCAAAAGCATTGAAGAACAGAAGAAACCCAGTATGACAAGGTGTTATCTTAGATGATGATTCTGTCTTTACTCACTTAGGTATTTTCGTGGTTTTCTAATATCCATTTTCTATTGTGTATACTAGTCTGCCAGGTAAAATTTTAGAAGCCTTTTGTTATAGGACAAATATATGTGTTTAGACATTTTATGTTTAGAGTGAATACAAATGTAATAACTGTGTTATTTATTGAGGTAAGATAGTTATTTGGATTTGGGGAAGGTTTAAATGATCTGAAGTATATCCTTGATGACAAGACTTTGAGAGATCTTGGGAAAAATTTGAACACATTCATCTCTAACTCTCAGGCAAAGTGTGAATCAGACAAAGTGTGAAGACAATGGGAGGAAAGAAAACAGAGAATTGATTGAAAAGCATTTTACAAAAGATGGTAGGGTCCCCCTCTAATCCTCTTTTAAAAAATAAATTGACCTCCTCTGAATGGGGATGATGCACTCTAAGCCCTACTGCTAAGTCCTTGACATAAATAAGTCTCCCAAGAACCCACCAGTCAGAGGAAAAAGTGAAGGAGTACTTATGTATCAATAATGGTGTGCTGTCCAAAACAAGAAGAGAATAAATTATAATATCAGTAAGAGTTTGAGATAGATATAAAATTTATCTTTATGATAAATCATAAAAAATCCTGTTGAATATTCAAAAATATTAGTGGGCACCAGAGCATCTTTAAGAGCTGTCAGACAGGATGACAATTATGCCTTAAGAATACTAATTTGGCAGCCACACAATAGGTACATTGACCAGAGAAGCAGGACATTAAAGGCAGAGTGAACGAGAAGGGCCATTCACAGATTATATCATTTCAAACTGCTGTTTCAGAGCACAGAAAATGTTCAAATATTGGCAATTTCACATGGTTAAATCTGATGATTTTCCAGAGATGATGTAATGAGATAATCAGATGATGTTAGTGAGAAGAAATAAGACATATAGGTGTAAAAATATTGCCAATATCAATATTCAGTGAAATAATATGTGTGGAATATCATGCTAAGTGGTGGCTTTGAAACTTCCTACTAATGAACTAAACAATCACGAAAAATAGTTAATATTTATTGAATATTCAAGATAAGCCAAACATTATTTTAGGTGGAGAAGTTCCAAAATGATCATAACAACCTTAGGAATTAAGTATTATTATCATACCCATCAAATAAATTCAGACACAGGACTACAGAAAGTATTTCTAATTTGCTCAAGATCACACAGCTAATACGACCAGCGCATGAATCCCAAGTTAATCTATAATTTACGCCTTGTTCAAATTTGAGGAATAAGAAATCACTTTTGAGTGGCCCAGGACAGTTTATATACATAAAATTATAATTTTCTATACACAAACTCTCTTTGTTTGGCTAAACCATGCTGATTGGGTTAAGTTTATTTCATTATATCTGATACATACAGCACTAATCCTATTTCTTTTAAGGACTTAGGTTAAGTAAAATTAAGAAGTACATAAAATTTGTTTTCAATTGCTAGACATGATCATATCTGACCTAAAATATCAAGGCAATAATGCCTTAAATAATCTTTGGTGCTTCCACTAACTTCTCAGTAATTCTACACTATATTCTATTAAGTTCTTTTAATATATATTTTTTCTCATATCAAACTCTCCTCTGTGATTAAACATATAAATTAATTAAATACATATTTCAAATAATCATAATGGCTTTCTTATTTTCTTACACAGATCATTTTCTTTGGATTTAACACAAAGACACTAGTATATGACGTTCAGAAAAGATAAAAATGTTTGGACAACACTCTAGGCAGGTTGTCTGACCAACACGATGGATTCTTGTAATAGAGATGACTGAAATTGCCTTGTACACACCCCCCTTAGTATTTAACATTCTTAGTTTATAAAATAAATACTGTAAAAATGTATTTATGGTAGAAGTATTACATCTCTCTTAATGGATATTCTACTTAAGCCCACATTCATTTTGTATGCTGGCTTCATTAGTATTTAAGAAGTATTGATCATGTGGATAAGGTTGGATCTATCACATGTCTGAGGAATCTTTGCCTATCTTCACAATAAGTATCTTTTTTTTAGAAGCAAAAGAAAGGGGGGGGAATAATGTGTGATTTGTGACTTTAAGTATGAATGGAAATAGTACCTTATATTATAATTGATAAGCTTTCATTTATAAAAATGAGATCTTTTGAGCAGTGCCTGTGACTCAAAGGAGTAGGGCGCTAGCCCCATATGCCAGAGGTGGCAGGTTCAAACCCAGACCCAGCCAAAAACTACAAAAAAAAAAAGATCTTCACTGCATGTTAAATGTCGATAATTTCATAAGTTATTTTGTGTATTATTTTCTTCCAATTTTAAACTTTATGACAGTGCAATGTTGCCATTTGTTTGAAACCTTGCAACTGATAATAGATCATGCCTGTTCCAATCTGAGTTATATAGAACCTGATCACATAAGAGCCTTTAAAGCTAATTTTAATTAATTAGCTAATTAGCTAACAGAAGTCTTCCACAATGTAGCCCAAGCAAGGTCATCTTTGTGTTTTTAATAATAAACAGCATAATTTAGGTGCAAATGTTAAGACATGGACAAGAAAAATCCACTAATCTATTCTAAGGAGAATTGGAGATGATAGTGTAATTTTCTTTTTAAGTCACCTTGCTTAATAAATAACACACCATGAAACCTTGTAAACAGACTGTCTGAATGAATGTTATTTCACACAGTCGAGTTAGCATAAACAGCTAATTTGGACACAGTATTTATAAACTGTTGAAGGCAACAGCTCTAAAGCTGTTACCTATTTGCTTACTTTGGTCTGACCAAGCAATGATTCCTTATAGTACAGCTAATCACTAATAATAGTAACAATAGTGCTAGAATAGATATATTTTTATTGAATATACTCATGAAGCATTTTAACCTAGAAAAAGTATAGCACTTGGTGAATAAGAGACAGTGATTGACAGTACATGGGCATTTATTGACTTCACTATGATGCTAGTGAGTGGAAGGAAGAAAACCGCTTTTCCTTTCTCTTTTAGAGAATGTTACTCTAGCTCTCTTAGCTCCTGACCTTCCTCAGATTTCTACTCTGTATTAGCCTCTTCATCATTAATGTTCTACTACTGATAATCATTTAAAAAAAGTCATTGGGTGGCACCCTTAGCTCGGTGGGTAGGGCACCGGCCACACACACCCAGGCTGGCAGGTTCAAAACCAGCCCTGGCCTGCTAAACAACAATGACAACGACAGTAAAAAAATAGCACAGTGTTGTGGCAGATGCCTGTAGTCCCAGCTACTTGGGAGGCTGAGGCAAGAGAATCGCTTAAGCCCAAGAGTTTGAGGTTGCTGTGACAGCTTGAGACTCTGTCTCATAAAAAAAAAAAGTCATCGTTTGTGTCTTACTAGAGGAATGGCAATAGCTGCTGGTTTTTATAAAAAGAGCAATTCCAGCCT